>QFFA01001982.1:0-34077 GCA_003316565.1 Russula foetens | reverse complement strand
CTTTGGAACAGTGTGATACGAATACACGTTTCTCCATTGCCCAGGTTCAACATCCTCGGTGCGAAGTGGCTCGATACCCAGGACCCAAGTATTCCCATTCATCTGAGATCATCAAGTTTGCATTTGGTAATATAGCATAATCTACTGCGCACTCTCTCGCCAATGATTTCTTTGTCATTCCCCAATATCTTATATGGTTCTCCTTCCCCTCTGTTCTGGTTGCCTCACTTGCCTGGCCCCACAATAAATCGGCTGGCGTTCGCTTTGATGCAGTGACCTCGTGTTGAGTTGCATGTGGGATACGACACGAGGGAGTGCCTTGACTTCTGACGAGCCCATCATGGATTTCTCCCTTAAACTTCTTCAGGAGATTGTGGTGGCATGGGCGGCCTCTGGGAAGCGCAGCTGACGCCTCCAAGAACCGATCGGACCCACTTTGTTGATGTCTAAATACGGACGTCTTACAGTGGCGCTCGGCAATGGACCGTTTGATCGGACGAGACTGGAGTACTTAAAATGGCCAGAACCTCGTGGCTATGCGACGTGGGAATCTCGGACCTCTTCATTGTCGACGAACTTGTAGGTTTTCCAACCCTATCTCGTAAAGCAAATAATGGTCACATATGCCGCGAACACCGGCATCACAGATCATCGCAACATTCGACGTCCTTACCCCGTTGTGGCGATTGATTACGCCTTCTGCAAAGAGCGCGACTCTTTTTCCTTGACCCGACTCTGTTACGCAATTAAACACCTTAACCACCTCAAAGGCATATAGACCCTCCAGAACCACTATCTTCTCCTGGGCGGAGTTTGTCCTTTGGGGTTTACTTCTACGGACCTCGGTGATAATCAAATGATAGCGGCGAATAACACCGACTTACTACCACTCGCATCAGGCCACTGCCTAGAGCGTATATGTACGCTGCGTATCATCCTCGGTGCTTCTTGTCAAGAAGTGGTCATGATAAGAGGCTAACTGCGCCTCCTGCCAGTGTTCACTTGATTGCATCTCATCCTCGTGATGTCCTGTTACGCCGCTCATTTGCTTACCACAAGATGTGTAACTTTGACTTCCCATGCTTATATGAGTTCTCTTTACATGGCAATGAGAGTTACTTTACTGTCTCCCGGGCCTCACGCAAAGAATCCGAACTGTTGACATGAACGAGTCTGAAGACAACGCTGCCAAGAACTTTTGTAAGACTACTCCTTGGCCTTCTCCGAGATCAATCTCACCCTTTTTCCAGTGACCGTAGTCAAAGTGCTACATTTCATAGATGGTGTCAAGTTGTATGTAGGGCGTTCTTATGGTGGGGTCCTTCTCACGTCCAGCATTATCCGACTAGTTGGTACTTCCTCTCTAACTTGGGCTTTGACTGGACGCTCGTCCGCCGCAAGGCTTCGTTGAAGTGGCCTGCCCTAGTATGTGATGGCGTCGAGAGATGATTCATGATTTATACCTGCATAGTTGCATGCTGACGGCTCCGATTAGGTATATTTGGCGAGCCGTTTTACTAGCATCGCATGTGTTGTGTCGTTCCTGGTGGGCCTTAACGCCTCATCCAAAATTCATTGTCAGGTACGTCGATGCGTTGATTATGCCCCATCACGTTTGTTTGATGGTCACTTTCTTATTTGTCAGGCTTGGACCTCGACGTCTGTCGTCAGTTTTCACACCGGAATAGTCCTTACGTTTCAGACAGTTCTGACAATCACGCAGGCATTCCCTCTCCTAGAACTGGAGCTCTCCCTGCTGCTCATCGTTGTCCGCGTGTAAGCTCTGCATTTTCCCTTCGCTTATTTTTAACCTATAACTTGGGATCAAGGGTCGCTATATGGAAGTGTTCCAACCCCATCATCTGCTTTACAGCGATGATACTCGCAATGCATTCGGGCGCATCCCTCCATTGTTCGTCATTCAGTTTGTATCCACGACTGGGCGCTAAAACGAGACATTCTCGGCCACGTAGTTCTGACCGCAGTAGGTTTGCTGTACTTGTACCCTTCGGGAAAAATATCAAGTGGCTTATGCTATCTAATCCAAACCCTTTAGGTCCGGTCATTCTGGTATTCCGACCCAGAGTACAAGGGTTGCGTAGTACGCGCCCCTCATATACACCTTCTTTCAATGTCCATCGCGACCATAGCCGCCTATGCACTCCTTCTCACTGCAATGCTCGCTGGGCTTCTACGCCAACGACAAATGCGTTCATTTGGAGTTTGGAACATGCTCTGTCAACAAGTACGTCCTCTGCGGGTGGCAAATAATCGGAGACTGACTAGCATGCAAATTCGTTTAGGGATGGATATGGATCGCATTGGCGGTGGTAGCAGAAGTTCCTACTCTGGTAGGCGTAGTGTTAACTGAAATCAGTTCCATTGTTGACCTGTTTAAGGTTCTCGTCCTGGTTGACATCGGTCGTAAGTGGTTGTGTCTACGTTTCTCTGCTCTACTGAACTCAATAATATGTATATGTGGGACGTGAAGCATCAATAAACTTTGTGCGTAGTATTTCTCAAAGTCACACAAGTGTTATCTGAACTTTTCTGTAGCTGCTTCAAGTACCAAGAGGTGAGTCATTGGGTCATCTGGTGTTTTTTTACGGTTGTCAATATGTTTCAGTGGTGATTGCGTGAGTAATTTCATGGGTCGTCAAAAGAATTGCGGCTGAGCTGCCACCCGACAGATCGATCGGCACCACCACGATGTTCCGGATGCTCCACAACTACCCTGGGCAACGGTACGTTTCCAATACAGCTTCTCCAGTTATGGTGTCAAGTAAATGAGATTTCAGGGAGGCAGGAATTCCCATCAATGCCGTACGGCACGGACCCGATTCAAATCCGAGCTCAGTGCCGTCGTCGCTGCAGGCCAATCACGTCAAGATTTCTGTACATACTTCGTCAGTCGAATTTTCCGACGAAAGCACCCGAAAGGAGGGCCTGTAAGGTGTTGGAATGACCCGGACATATACGCTAGTTTGTCCGTTGATATCACGTCTATTAAGTGTTTTCTGTTCGTTGTGGGCTATGTTGATCTCATGACATTATCATACACTGGCTGATGCGGATCCGAGTCCGCGTAGACGGTGCCTCGCGGGACCTTCAAGTTTGTATGTTGTCCGTTTTCCCGTACCATACCATGTACTACCAGTTTGCCAGCGGCCCACCTTGCGTCCTGCGGATAGTGGCATTGGCACAGAAACCTGAAGTACCATTGTTTGCGCATTTCAGTCGCAGGAAATCTACAGAGTAACTTTTTCTAGAGGATAACGACTCGGGCTTGGACTCGAAGGGTATCAGGAAACTTGTTGACGCCTTAACGTCCTAGCGAGCCCCAAACTACTATTTTAAACCCGCAGCCCGAGCTTAGGGTTCACTTAAGTCGCTAATGTTAATGACATTTTTGAAAATCAAATACTTTTATTGTCCGCCTCGGGGTACAGAACCCCACTAGGACTCCGTACGTGACTGGTGTGTATCCAAAATTCCAAATGAAACGCCAATGACATTAGAACACTGGCAATGAGAGGTTACCTGGAGTCACTACAGCAATCTCCGCAGCTCTGCCTGTCGAGGGGGAGAAAAATATTGCGGATTTCAGTTACTAGCGCGTTGGTAACATTGGTATCAGTGTTTTGGCGGTTGATGTGTGTCATTGCGTCGTTGTAGCCTGAGACGGTAGGTCTAGCCGTGGGCATTTGAAATAGCCTGGCTCCCGCTGTAAGTTTCCCTTCCCTTCCCTTGTCAGACAGACTTTCCGCGCGAACGGAAATATCTTCGTGAATTTGTGGGGTAATGGTTTTACAAGAGATTGGATAAGGGGTTGTCATAATATCAATTTCAAACGCAGGCCCGGGCCGAAGCAGAATGCCCAAAATGTCTAAAATATGATCACCGTGAGTATGCCAGCGGGTAATCCATTGTCTCTTCTCCATCCAAGTCGGTTAAGCCATCTCTTTAAATTCCGCACGTGGTGTTCGAATTTTCACAAGCAAGAGGGCATCCAGTTCTGCCGCCGACGCTCATCATGCGGGTTATCGCAAAGTTTTGGTGTCTTCCAGGGAAGCAGACCCTGAGGCCGAGCTCCAATCGCACAATTGAGTGGCGGCGCCGAAGACAGGTACGCCCCAACATTCATCACCTTCTATCCCGCGGCGTTGGCTTTTCCCCGGTCAAGTGACGATGTTATCGTAAACGCCGCCTACTTCGGCCCATTGAAACACCTGTCCTGAGCGCAAGCGACATCCTCGTTTTGTCATTACAGTACTGAATGTTCCCATGCAGTGGCCGGGCATGATAAAGCGCTACTTGGTTTCCTCGTGCCGTCTTGATCATGGCCCCAGTGATTGCTTCGACTGGCGCCTTTCATGGCCCTTATCGCATGATGAAGGGCGATCATTTCCGGGCTTATATATTAAAGCCCTTTATTGGGTCAACTGTGGTACCCGTACCCCTCCACCCAAAAAACCGGAACCCTCGACATGCCTGAGATCACGGCGAAAGACTTTAGTAGGTGCATCCCGAGCGGTACGTCAGAATTCATCTAATCCCTATTACAGCGACCGTAGTCAAAGTACTGCATTTCATCGATGGTGTCAAATTGTATGTGGGTCATTCTTCAGGAATGTGGTGTCTTCCTCACGGGAAGTGTGATCCAACTAGCTGGTACTTCTTCTCCAACTTGGACTTTGACTGGAGGCTCGTCCACCGCAAGCCTTCGTTGACATGGCCGGCCTTGGTACGTGATGGTGCATCGTTGCATGAGCCACACTGATGTGCCTGTGCAGATTTACTTGGCTAATCGTCTCACTAGCGTTTCGTGTGTTGTATCCACCTTGACGGGACTCAACGTTTCATCCCAAATCAACTGCCAGGTATGTCGGTCAGTTGATGATATTCAACAGGCTCGTTGAAAACACGTTTCCATCCTTACTAGGCTTGGATCTCGATGGCTTTTGTGAGTTTTCGTGCTAGAATTCTTGATGCTTCCCTCGAGAACTCTAATATTTCCCCCATGCCAGCTATTCCCTCTCCTCGAATTGGAGCTCGCCCTTCTCCTCATTGTTGTCCGCGTGTAAGCTTTGCATCAGAGCTTCATTTGCCCTCGAAAAATAACCTGTTTGGAAAGGGTTGCGATATGGAAGTGTTCCAGCATCATCATCGGTCTCAACATCATAGCGCTTGCGACCCACTCGGGTGTCTCCCTCCACTGTTCGTTGATCAGTCTTTCGCCCCTATATGAAAAACTGAAACGAGACGTTCTCTAACCCACAGTATTAACTGGAGTACGTCTGCTATACCTATGCCCTTCACGCAGACAACATTAAGCGATTCACGATACCCAATCTTATTGTTTACAGATCCGAGCGATCTGGGATCGTGGCCCAGACTACAAGGGTTGCATTGTGGGAGTCCCTCGGATGCATCTCGTTTCCATGTCCATCGCTACGATAACGTTCTACGCATTCCTTCTCACTGCCATGCTTATTGGACTTCTGCGTCAACGACAAGCGCGTTCATTTGGAGTTTGGAAGATGCTCTGTCAACAAGTACGATATTAAGTAACCGAAATTTTTTGAGCTGATCAGGATGGATTATCGGTTAGGGATGGGTATGGTTTGCATTGGCGGTTGCAGCAGAGGTTCCTACTTTGGTAAGCCTGATCTCACTGAAATTGTTATTGTTTTATACCGCTGATTCATGTGAAGACGCTTGTCCTGTTGAACATTAATCGTACGTGAAACATGTCTGAGTTTCGCTTCTCCACTAAACGTATGATTTTCCATTCGTGGTAATTGCAGCCGCGCTCAACTTGGTGGGTGGTATTCTCTCACACATTGGCACCTACGCCTTTCTGAACGACTATACAGCTGTTTCAAGTTCCAAGAGGTGAGATATTGCGTAATATGACTTTTTGCTCTTACACTGTCCTCATGTTGCAGTGGTGATTGCGTGCGTCCAGTTTGTTATCTGTAAAAAGCTTCCCCGGTTGAACACCCGTATAACACTGGCAGGTCTATTGGCACGACGGCAATGTTCCGGATGCTTTACAACTACCCCGTACGACGGTACGCTCACTCCCGAGCTCTTGCAGTCATATCCCTACATCATCATCGCTACAGAGAGGCAGGAATACCTATCAATATTCTGCGGCCCGTAACCGATTCAAGCTCGGTAACGGCCGCGTCGTCGCAACCTATCAACGGTCTCAAGGTGTCTGTACATACGATAACGGACAGCTTTGGTGAAGAAACCACCCGAAAGGAGGAGCCGTAGCCCGCAGATATTTTGATCTGTCCCCCGATGACACTTTAACACGACATCATGTATGCTTGGTTGGCCTTGGATCCGCGAAGGGAATGATACTGCACGACCATTTCTGAATATTATCTCGTATGGTAATCTTGACTGTAGCGTCATAATCGTGTATTTATTTATTCGCTGCTCCAAAAAGATTTGTAGCTAGTTTAGGCCCCGTCCTCTCCCGAAGTCGTCGCCTGCAAGGCGGGTCACCCCTGACCGGCCTGACCATGAGCAGACATAGATAGAGACGTCTCGTCCCGCTATCAGAGCCCTCGTGCGATATCAAAAGGCCGGAAAGTTATGTTGCCTGAAATCACAATTGTGTGCCCCGTCATTCGCATGAGACACGAAGTCCTGTTTGGGATGAAATTGAAAGGGATGATATCGCCGATGCATCACCTGTAGCGCGATGACTCGGGAAGCCGAGATCTCGAGGTCGTCACTTCAGAGATGCCAGTGGCTGTACGCCGCGGCATTAGAACACACCCTACCGTTTATTCACCCTATTCCCCCTTCGCCCTCCCTCAGAGCGTCCCTTAGCATCAAGATTTATGGTACTGAAGGCATCGCATTTCTCCCTCAGCCTCAGTTTGCTTCCCGAATCTCGGAAACAAGTCCAAATTACCACAGGTCGTCCGTTAAGTATGATATATAGTATCCATACTAATGATTGGGGTCTCATAAGGAAAAGACTCGGAAATGTGATACGTAGATCACACAAGGACGCACCAAATCCATCATTATTTAGCCGCCTAGGCCGCTCTAACCTATTATAGTTAGATCCAGCTGACCATACGAGCCACACTTCGCGGGCAGCGTCCCTCATTCGCTTCAGCTATTGCTATGCTCAGCTGGCAAAGCCTCTCGTACTAAAGACCTGTGTGGTGCGCAGCTCCGCAGTAAGGAGAGGGTATCCCTGACTGGCGTCGTGCCATGAGACTCCGAAGAGGCAGCCAAAATTGATTGGAATGGACGCCCGGGCCGAAACAAGACTGCTGAGATCTGAGAGCCTGGGACGCAACCGCCGGAAGGTAGCTTAGGGCAAGGAGCCTGCCAGTGGGTGGGGAGATCGGCAACGGCGAAAGGAGTTGTGGACCAGAACTGCCCATTAGCATCGGCATCACATCACATCGAACATCGATGCTCTTTTTCAAATTGAATCTGCAATTCTATCATTCTTATGGGACAACATGGACATAAATAAAAGATGAGCTTGGCATAAGTCGGAATATGGAATCAAGCACGCATCGTGAGTTGGTTGCATATAGACATCTGAGCACCTGATAATATATGTATTTGAGATGTGAGAACGCGAGAACAAGAGGAGATCGGACTCGGGAAAGGAGTGGGAGTGCCCACTTGCTCAGAAGATCTTATCGTATTGCGTCGTTAATATATGTTTCGGATCCTAACCAGTATAGTAATGCCGGACCGTTCGGGTTTGTAGTTATTTGTAACTCCAACACTCCCCCTCAAATAGGTACCAGCCCCATATCCAACGTGTGAGTATGATGTTTGGGCCGTGGTAACGGTTTTGTAAGTATATCGGCCGGTTGCTCGGGGTTACAACAGCTCTCAAGAGCGATCGTCCCGTCTTCAACAAGCTCTCGGATCCAATGCCATCTTATATCTATATGTTTGGAACGTTTATGAAATTGTGGGTTGCGCGCCATTGCGATTGAACCGTCGTTATCGCCTTTGATCAGCGTTGGTGAGTCCTCTTGTAAGAGTCCTAACTCAGTATATAGATTCCTCAACCAGCATGCCTCTCTGGATGCTTCGGAGAGCGCAACGTATTCGGCTTCCGTGGACGAAAGCGCAGTCGATATCTGCCGCTTCGAATTCCAGGTGATGGCGCCTTCCCCTGCGATAAAAACGTATCCCGTCGTCGATCTCTTATCGTCGGCATTCCCATAGGCAGCATCCGCATATCCGTGGAAGAAAGTCGGTTGGAGGGGTAGGGCTTTATAGACGATTCCGTGAGTGCGAGTACCTGATAAGTATCGCAGCATGCGTTTGAGCGCACTAACATGTTGCAGACTCGGATTAGCAGTATAAGACGCAAGTTGATTTACTGCATATGCGATATCAGGACGCGTCGCAGTTGCAATATATTGCAATTCGCCTAGAAGCCTCGCAAACGAATTACTCCGGTCTCCAATATTTCCTTCCGGGTTTGGTACGAGCGGTATGTTGGGATCTAGTGGTGTTCCGACTGAATTCGACGTCGCCATCCCTTCTTTCTCGAGAATATGTTCGAGATATTTATGTTGGGATATGGCGATTGAATCGGGTGTCATGGTTATCTCAATTCCAACTATTTTGGTTGGTTCGCCTAGGTCAGTTACTTCCCATTCGGATCTAACGTCGGCCTTGGCCTTATCCCGCAGCACGATCGTGGTGGCGAATATGAGGAGGTCGTCGACCCAGACGGTAATGATGGTGAAATCCTCGCCTACGCGCCAGATATATACGCATGGATCAGATCGTAAGCGCGAATATCCCTTTCTTCTGAGCTTTGAATTTAACTCTTTATTCCACTCCCGGCCTGCCTGCTTAAGGCCGTATAGAGTTTTGATTAGCAGGCATATGCGTCCGGTACCATCATCGAAACCTTCCGGTTGGCGCATGTATACACGTTCCTTGAGCTTCCCATTTAGGTATGCTCCTTTTATATCCATCTGATGCATGTAGAGCTTCCGCGTGGGTGCCAACACAAGGATCGCTCGAATTGTCTCAAGCCGGACAACCGGGGAATGTGTTTCGAGATAGTCATAACCTGGGCGCTGGGCGCAACCCTTGGCGACGAGTCGGGCCTTATATCTGGTGAGTACTCCGTCCTTGTTTCTCTTTTTAGCGAATACCCATTTATTGGATATAGGTACGGCTCCTTTTGGTTTGTCAACGAGTTGCCATGTTCCCATACGTCTCAATTGGTCAAGTTCGGTGTGTATCGCGGCTTCCCATTCGGGCCATTCCTGAGATCTCCTCGCGTCTTGTAGACTATGACAGTCGTCCTCAGGTATGACGGTAAACGCCTGTTCCTGTACAATGCTAATACCTGCTTCTTCCTCGTCAGGAAAGGGGTCGTTAAGATATCGATAATCGACGCGAATTCCCCTTGTCTTATGAGGCTCAGAAGGATCTGGTGGTATGTGAGTATCTTTAATTCTCTGCGATGCTCTCGGATTAATATCGCTTTCTGCCTTGCGTTTCCCTTTCTCATCCAATGTCTGCTCGATGATGCTTCGCATGCAGTCATCCCGCTCCCCCTCATGCGATGAATCATGCAGCGGGGGTTCGCGTATAAGCACATCGTGCATAGGAGAGGGGTCGGAAGGATTAAGATAACGATAATTTCATGAGAGGAGAATATTACGAGTGGCGGCGTTGTAATATTTAACGGAACGGGAGCCTTCATCGTATCCGACATAAATGCGACGTTGTGATTTGGGCAGCATTTTATGCTGAACGTTCTGCCCTTGTAATAAGACCCAAACGGGGGCGCCGAATTCTCGGAGATGCGCCACGTCCGGTTTACGACCAAACCATAATTGATATGGGGTCGCGCGTGGATGTACTTTCGTATACGACATATTGCGCAAATACGCAGCGTGCGCGATTGCGGGTTCCCATAAAAATTGAGGGAGTTGATAAGCCGCTATCATAGCACGAGCGAGTTCTACCAAGGTACGATTCATCCGTTCCGCGACACCATTTTGAGAGGGAGAATAGGGGGCGGTGAGTTGGAGACGAATGCCTTTGGCGTCGCACCAAGATATAAGAGTGTCGTTTACAAATTCAGTACCACGATCCATGCGAATCGCACATGGAGATCGTCCGCGCGCAATGAGATAAACAATATAGTTTTTGATTTTATCCGCAGCTTGAGCTTTCAATTTGAGGAACTCAACAGTGGTGTATTGTGAAGCATCGTCAATCATGACGAGATAATACAAGTTGCCGTTGATCGAATGTATAGGGTATTTACCCCATAGATCGACATGGGTAAGTTCGCCCGGTTTTGTGATACGCGGGGCGACTACACCGAATGGCAATTGAGATAGTTTTGCTTCTGTACATGCGACGCAATCAGGCCAGGGGGAATTTGTATTGATATGAAGGTTGTCGACAAGATGTAAATCGAGCAACTTCTTAATTCCCTTGTAACTTACATGCCCGAATTGGCGATGCCAAGTTTCCCAAGTAGGCAAAGATGATTGTTCAGCTGCGTTAAAAGAGCAGGTAATATTTGCCGAGGATGCAGGGGTGTCGAAAACGAGAGTGTATAGCGTATTTCGCACCTTACTGCCTCGCGCGATAACGGTTCCGTCCTGTAGTTGGAGGGCCAGAATACTATTCGCGACATTAAATGTTCGTCCGTCTTTCTCCCATCGGCCAAGAGAGAATAAATTTCTCTTGTTTTCCGGGACATGAAGAACATTGTGGAGTTTAATAATATATTCGTGCCCATCACATTTGGATCTGAGGTTAATATCACCTCGTCCAATAGCGCGGGTCTTAATATCTCCCACTCCTCTGATGGGAACATCGGGGATGGTCTGATATGTGTGAAAAGCATCGCGACGATTCGTGATATGTGCAGTCGTCGCACTGTTGGCCAACCATTCATAATAGAGAACGGAATCTTCGATTTCACTTGTAGTACCATCGCCGAGATAACAATCATCGCTGTCGTATTCGTCTAGATCGACGTCCTCGACTGCTGCGAGAGCTACGACTTCGTCATTCTTCTCCGGATTAACGATCGCAGTAGCGGATGATTCGGCGTTTTGAGCTTCTCCACGAGGCTTTTTATTAGAATAACTTTGATTCTGAGTACGTTTTTGGGGAGATTGGGAGGTAGCGCCGGAACTTTGCCAGCACTTTTCGGTGACATGACCGAAACGTCCACAGTCCCTGCATTTACTTTTACCGATAAAGCGACATGCCGATGTATCGTGATTTTCGCGTTGGCATTGCTTACAGAATTTCTTCCCTGTAGTTTTCGCCTTTTGTTCGGGAGTATCGAAAGTAATTCGATCGGCGAGAGAAGGTTGGGTAGAATTTTTACCCTTTTGTTTAGGACTGGATTGAGTAACGAGGCCACGCGAACGCTTGCGCTCGTACTCTTGTTTGATAGTCCCTATGAATTGTTGGCTATCGATACGCTTTCGTGGATTATCGTCCTTCTCGTTCAATTGACCAGCAACGTATGGATCTGTGAACGCGTCCCATGATGAAGGAAGAGATGAAGCGATAATCCGTTTGAAGAGGGGATCCGAAATACGATAATCCTCGTCTCCAAATAAGTTAATTTGATTGCGATAATACTTGAGCGACGAGAGATGTTCCGGGATATTCCCGCCTTCAGGAACATAGGCCATAACGGAGCGGAAATGATCACTCAGGATTAAGTGGCTCGTAGACTTGTGCATCGATTGTAAATTGATCCACATATGATGAGCATTTGAACATCCAGTGATATGCATTTTCTCTTTCGGTGATATATTACTCGCGATCAACATTTGTGTGAAATTATCGTTGTAACGCCAATTGCGAGCTCCTTTGGGCTGAAGCACCGCATCGGGCAAAAGAACTTTGCCCTCCACGTAATCGGTAACTTCGAGTAAGTTGAACAAAATAGACATCGATTGGGACCAAGAAGTCCAATTATTTGTCTTCGCGTCGAGCATTTCTCCTGCTCTCATAGTGGCCGAACCTTCGGCGGCTCGAATCCGTACGACACTTGGATTGTTGGCCTGGACCGCATCATTTAATTGGTTTTGGTTTGAAGACTCAGCCGTTGGTGTAGCACTCGGGTGATGAGGCGTCGACATCGTTAGATTTGATGAATAGGGGTTTTTGTCGTATAGGGGTTATTTGATAGATAAGGTGTGGGGATAATATAATTCGTTCTGTTGAGGTCAGGCAACAGGGCCCATAACCTCTGAGCGCCTGATAATATATGTATTTGAGATGTGAGAACGCGAGAACAAGAGGAGATCGGACTCGGGAAAGGAGTGGGAGTGCCCACTCGCTCAGAAGATCTTATCGTATTGCTTCGTTAATATATGTTTCGGATCCTAACCAGTATAGTAATGCCGGACCGTTCGGGTTTGTAGTTATTTGTAACTCCAACAAGACAGCTTTCTACGCGAGTAGTTGATATGGCCATTGTTGACGTCCCTCCTCGTCCTCTAGTGGTGGGCTCCTAGCATCAGCGCCAAGCGCAACCCTGACGCACGTCGTGGGCACGTCAACGGACTGCGCCTAAACTTGCCTTATTTTGGCAAAGTAAACATGAGAAAAGGATAATGCATGGGAAAACGACGGGACACCATGAAAGATTGAGGATACGTTGAGTGCCATGATTTTGAGGGTTATTACGTCCAGAGGGTGTTTTTGTGCTCTCATGCGAATTGATTAAGTTCAGGGGTAATCCCGCAAGAACGGCCACAGTCAGTGCCGTATCGTTGACCAATCGATGCGTGGGGTGACATAAAAATGATTATCATGTACGAATGATATTCTCCGTCCGAGGATGTGTCGGAGGGCCCACGATCGACGACGAGCTTCGCTACGCCAAGTGCCGTGACTGTCATACAGTGGTGGTAGGCCGAGCGTCACCACCAGAAACCGTGGAACAACCACCTGGCCCCATGGCTGGCTTATCGTACATATACTGTACTAAGAATGCCCTGACCACACAACCAAGGAACCAGGGAAGACGCGCGAGTGGAGAAAACGGAACCGAAGTGGAGCTACACAATTTCTCCGATTTCGTCCGGTGCAAGCGCCTACGCCCCGGGACCAAGCAGCTGTAAGTGGATTTTCTTTTTGTTTGATGTTGCGCGCTGCCTTGTCGCTGGTTTACGCCGTTGAGCATTCCACCTGCACCTGTGCATGTAGGGGCTATGGTGGAGGTGGAGGTGGAGGTGGATGACACAGCTGCGAGCGCTGAGCGCTGAGCACCGCCGGCACTGGACCGCCGGTCGTGGGCGCCTAGTGTAACAAGACCGAACGTGTGAGTGTGAGTATGAATATTCGAAACGCATTCGTTGGAGCAAGTCTGAACGAGGTTCACCACAGCGGGTGAGTATCACGGGCGCCCGCGGTTTCATTGATTGATTGGAGTGTGTCTGTCAGTGTGTCCCGGGCCCGATGGTGCCACGGTGTGATGTCCACTGTCAACATGGCTCGGTTTTTGTGTTGAATAAACTATGACATAAACTCAAAAATTTTGCAAAATCCTATTTTGGAACTTATTCTGTATAACTTTTGTGGTTTTCAATAAAAACATAAAGTTTATACAGAATATATTCTATGATATGGATTTTGCAAAATGTTTGAGTTTATGTCATGGTTTATTCTGTGCAAAAACTGAGCCATGTTGACAGTGGTCGTGTAAGCGTAAGCGTCGTATTACATAATCTGTAAGTAAACCCAGTGATCCGATCAGTCGTGTCGGAAAGGCAGGACCATCATGATGTTGTCAACGAGCTACAAGGACGATCACTTGGGCGAAGCCTTGGCTTTTTGAAACGACAGAACCTAGGCTTCTCTTGATGTCTCTCATCCCATCGGCCGACGTTCGCATTCTTTCCTTCACGATGCACTGCTGCGGCCTCAGGCTTGCTTACACCACGACACCTGTGGCGCATCCATCACTCAAATGCTGCTGTGCACACAGGCCCATCCTGCCTCGAGAATCTGTTGGAGTGGTTTCGAGATGCATGGCATCCCCACCCAATTATTTGATGGCATCTCCTTATCATTGATTTTTGCTCCTCCATTGTATGATCTGATCTTGCCCTGAACAACTATTGTTTCTTGTCTTTCTAGCTTTATATGAGACTACTTTTCCTTATGGGCGTCTACTTTAGGATCGCCTTGCCCCAACTTGAGGAAGAACCAGAGTCGGATCCTTGACATGGATGGGCTTCGGGACACAGCTGCTAGAGATATCGGTAAGCCTACCTTCGGACGCGCCCCTGAATCGTCCTCATACTTTTTTTCAGTGACTGTAGTCAAAGTACTGCATTTCATCGACGGTGTGAAATGGTACGTGGGTCGTCTTAAGGGACAATTGTGCAAGGCTTCCTCACGCAAGGTGCTACCACAACCAGCTGGTACTTCCTTTCCAACTTGGACTTTGACTGGAGGCTTGTCCGCCGAAAGCCTTCTGTTACATGGCCATCCCGGGTACGTGCTAGCATTGAGATAATGCGTGGTCGTATATTCATGCTGACGGGCCTCGAATAGATATACATGGGCAACCGTCTTGCTAGCGTTGCGTGTGTTGTGTCCATCTTGGCGGGGCTCGACGTTTCGTCCCAAATCCACTGCCAGGTACGTCGATCAGTTGATCAATATTCAGCAGGCTCGTTGAAAGTGCCCTCAATTCTCATTAGGCTTGGATCTCTATATCTTTCGTCAGTCCAAATCCGAAGGTTTCATTCTCCCGCAGACTTCTGACTAATATCTAGCTATTCCCCCTCGTTGAACTGGAGCTCGCCCTGCTGCTCATTGTTTTTCGCGTGTAAGCTTTTCCTCAACACCTGTTGAAATCAGATAATAACCTAGTTCGGCTAGTGTTGCGATTTGGCAGTGCTCCAGCCTCATGATTGGTCTTACAGGGATAACGCTCTCAATTCACTCGGGTGTCTCCTTCTTTTGTCTGTTCATCAGTTTATCATCACCCATCGAGTAGGCTACTGACGACACATGGACTATCCCGCAGTATTGACTGGTGTACGTGTGAATATGCCATGACATCGGAAACCCGTTGAGTAATTCCACAACACCTAAACCCATTATAGATCCGGGCGTTCTGGGTTCCGGGCCCAGGCTACAAGGGTTGCGTGGCATTCGCCCCCCGGGCGCATCTTCTTTCAATGTCCACCGCAACAATAGCGACCTATGCGATCCTCCTGATTGCGATGCTCGTTGGACTTCAACAGCAACGGCAAACGCGTTCGTTTGGGATTTGGAAGGTGCTCCGTCGACAAGTATAATATTTAGCCAAGGAAAAGTCCCGAGGAACTGACCAGCGTGCTCCATCGTATAGGGATGGGTATGGTTTGGCTTAGCGATAGCAGCAGAGGTGCCTGCTCTGGTAAGTGAGGTTCCGTCGAAACAATTTATCATTGCTCACCGATCAAAGACTCTCCTCCTATTGAACATAAGTCGTATGTGAAACATGTCCGAGTATCTCTGCCTGACAACTCATGATTGGTTCCTTGAAGCGTCATTGAACTTGGTGCGCAGTATTCTCCCATTTATTGTCGTCCGTGTCGGTCTGAACAAAGCCTCCAGCTTTACCAAGTTCCAAGAGGTGAGACGTTATTCGACCTACTAGTACCAAGGCCTTCAGTACTTATCATCGTCCTCATTAGTGGTTATTGCGTGAGCACATACTTCATCTCTTGACTATTCAAAATTGCTGAACGCTTATCCAACAGATCCATCGGTACGACAACGATGTTCCGGATGCTCTACAACTACTCTGGACAAACGTACGCTCATATTAAGGTCTTTACAACTGCGGTGTTAACTTTCTGCGGTTCCAGAGAGGCCGAATTACCTATTTGTGTTCCGCAGCAGCCCGATACCAACGCAAGTGTGGAATCGGGCACTTTGTCGCACCCGTCCGACCTCAAGGTTTCCATGCATACCACAACAGACAGGTTTGGCGACGAAACTCTACATAGGGAGGAGAAGGAGACCTAGCAATCACGTATATATATTTCTGCACCTCGATTTCGTTGTTCTCATAAGTTGTTGTTTTATTTAATGACGAATTTATGTCGGTCTAGGAATGATTTCATGGTCATGTCAACACTACAAGTAGAGTAGAATTGCATTTATGTACTGTACACATACAGCGTGAGGGCGTCGATAAATAAATAATATCACGTTTCAGTTTCCTGCAAAGGCTCTCCCTCTTAGGCTATCAGTTGTGTGCCTTAGTTGATGTCGATACAATCCCTACTGATGCATCTATCAATGGCACATCTTGAACAATCAAACAAAGGGAGCAGGGCTTGGCATCAAAGTCAAAGACACAGACATCAATCAAGACATCGATAAGCTTCCGCGACAGCACTAGTACGACAGATGAGAAATTATATAATTCGGCTCTTGAAAGAAACGCCTCCCACTGTCGATCGACTCGCACTCGATGAAGATGGCGTTCACGTATGTCATCGGTGAGGACAAATTCAACGGCGCATATGCGCCATGTTCTAAGCGAGAAAATGCAAACGCCAACCGGTACAACGCTTGAATTGATTTTTGCAGAACATATGGAAGAGGATGACCCAACTCTGCGTGCGCTGCCACGCTGGGTAGAGCTCGAGTACAAGGTGAGTCAATCAGCTCTTTTTCCGATCTCCCATCCAGGGACTTACGAACGAGCCTGAACGCCATATCAATATTGATGAACCTGAACCCGGTTCCGAAACCAACCCTGCGCATGCAAAACTCATTCCGCGTCTCCTCCCCGCCACTCCGACCCTCTCCCTCAATCACGCCACAATCAATGCACCCACGCACCGACCTAGCACATGCGCACGCTCGCAGGACCCGATGCGTCCATCGCCTTCACGCACCTCTCGCCCGCTGCGAGCGCCGCCCTCTCCGCCGCCCTCGACGCACCGCCATCTCCGTCTCCGTCTCCCTCCACCACTTCCGATCCTCCTCCTCGACCCGATCCTGATCCTGCCACCCCTGCGCACGCAGAGTGCCACGAACAAGGCGTACTATCGCTCATGCAAGCGCGCAACATCCCGCTCGACCGCGTATGCCTGCTCGATCCCAAAGCGCCCACGGCCCTCTCGCCATCCGACGGCGCCGCACCCACCAGCAAATTCACCTGGTTCCTCTTCGGCGTTGCGTCCCAGCTCTTTTTTTCCCTCCCCCCCCTTTCCACCTCTTGCGCCGCTTACCCCCCCTTCTGTGTTTTGGTTGGTTTGTGTCGGTTAGGGTATCCTCGGTACGGTTTGCCCTTGGAGTGTCGTCGCAATGCACGAGCTTAAACGTTGATGGTTTTTGTTCTCGCGCTCCGACAGGTGACGACCCCCCACGAGATCGCACGGCCGAGTTACGCACGCTCGGTTTCCCGACGCGTCATCTCGGTCCCGTACAGATGACGACGGACACAGCGCTCGGCGTGACGAAGCGCGTCGTTGTCGATCGTGGTTCGTTCCCCCCTTACTCATCACACAACCCGGCTCACTCGTGCTCGCGCGAACAGTGCCGCTTGAGGACATCCCATACGTTGTACGTCGCGCTACGTGTTAAGCGGCTGACATTGAGAGGGGATTTTGTGGACTTCTCCTGACGAACCTATACGTTTGTACCTGCAGGATTACCCAACGATCCGGTTCAATGCGCGCGAGAGCGTCGAAATGCCCTTCCGTACGTTTGCGAGTTTCTCAATTGGGTCGTTTGCTACAACATGCCCGCATCTTTCCGCACGCACAGGCTACATGATCACCCCAGGCACCAAAGACGAGCCGCTTCTCCCTCCTGGCATGAAGGCGCATCTTCAAGCCGATCTCGATCAGAGCTTCGATTTCTAAAGCAAAAACGTGGGCAATATGGCTAGCCATTATTAAATATGGGTTGAAGCTAGAGAAAGAATATGAGGCGATATATGTATATGCGTGCAGGTGGAGCAAGTGCGAGTAAGTGTCAGGCGAGAGTACAATGGACGATAGACAGCCAGGGAGGTGATGATAATGGAGCCAAAGCACGAGGTGAGGTGAGCAACGAGCTGTCCTGTGTGGCTAAAAAGGATAAATAAAAAGAAATGAACACTAGATTGTGGGGGGTACATGAATGAGCATAGCAGGTGAAAAAAATGAGCAATGAAATGAATGAGGGTGAGGGAGACATTCAATGTATGGATGACAGCAATAAAACAACACAACAGAAAGGTGATAGCACCTGGAATATGATAACACAGTGGATCGACACCGAGAAAAGAAAGATAGAGAAGAAAAAAGGGGAAGAGCAGGCCGTAGAGAGGTCAAGGCGGTGCCGTCTCGCGATGGAACTGCTCAAGCGCCTCAGCGTCCCATGGCGCAGGGATGCGCGCGACATCGTCAAGGTTCTTGTCAGCACGCGCATCGCGCAGACGCTCACGCGTTGGCATCTCCATCCGCGCGCGGCAGCGCACAAGACGGAGCTTTGTCCGCTTGATCCCTGTTCCCGATTACAGTAACCAGATCGTCAGCACGGCTGCTCGACGACGAGAAAAAGGAGTAAAGGTTGGAAAGTGTACGCACACGTGGCGATCGTATCGCGATCCTCCTCCATGAACGGATTGCCCTTCTGCAGCAGGTCGTCCTGCAGCGCGTATAGACACCAGAGCGACTCTTCGTACAAGCGCTCGCACTCATCGGGCGACTTGTGCTGATCAAGAAGCTCCTTGCGCGCCGCTGTGCGGCTCTGCAGGTTGCAAAAAGGGGACCGGCTAGTGAGAGAAGGTAAAAAGAGGGAATGGAAAGGGTGTGTACCAGTGTGAGCGCACGGTTGTACACGAGCTCGTCAACCCAGGTAGTAGGCCCTGTGTACTGTGCGGGCAGCCACGTCTTGACGAGCGCCGTGCGGTCATTACACCGAAAAAAGTGTTCCTTGAACCAAGATAGAGCTGCGTGGAAGTTAGAATTCTCACCCATAACGAGGGTACAAGGGACAACCAGCGCACCTTCATCAAAGCCGTCAGAGAGGACAAAGTCGCCATCCGGATGCCGCATTTCCATGTGCTCTTGGTACTTGCGAAGCTCGTCAATTCCCTTCTGGGAGAACTGCATAACAAGCATGTATATCGCGACACACGTCACCGCATTGTATTCTGCCTGTACGTCCGCATTGCGCCGACGCGCCGCATGCTTTTCGTTCTCACCTTCACGCGGGGCGAACTTGCTCGGATCAGGCAGTGGCTCTAACCCACAGCCACCATCGACATCAATATCACTTGAAAGGGCGCCAAGAAGGATAAAGGGAGACGCACTTTGTGGTACACTCTTCACAAACTCGTACATCTCGTCTGCCCAGCGCGTGATCACATGCGTCTTCTGCGCCAGTTGTTCCAGCCCTCCTAACAACTCATCCTCCACCGGGTCAATCTCTCCTGTGCCACCTATACTCGCAGTGCGCATCCGCGGCGATGGAGAATTCCTCTCCTCCCCATTTGCGAAGGAGGGGAAGCTTGAAAGTGAGTGCGGACTGCTCACGCCTGCCCCGAAAAGCTTTTTCGACGCAAGGGACAAGGCACGGGACAGGGCATTTGTCGCCGAACGGCCCGCTGGGATTGGCACGCCACCCTGGGTTTGTGGGGGTGGGAATGTTAGGCCCGACGGCGATTCGGGTGAGGGAAGGTGCAGAGGGTCTGGAGAACGCTTGAAATCATTAGCGGAGGCCGGTGTTAGTGGTGCCCGACGGTCGATGAGAGGACGGCGCCGTGCAGCGGTGATCTCTGTGATAAAAGTCTGAGTCTTTGTATGGAACGTTGTGTGAAGTATTTCACCATCGACTGCCCGGTTGAACTCGACTGCTTGTGTATCCCCCACAAGAACGTACTCCCTTCTGAGTAGGCCATCTTCTTCAGTCTCTCCAGGAATGATGGATCCCTCCGTCGACAATGGCTTGAGGACAGGCCGTGTTACGGGGATAGGGGGTAAATTCGGTGTCGCTTGGACGACTGCAGGGACATTTTCCACGTCGGGCTCCTTCGGAGGGCTACAACGAGAGGATGTTGAGACTCATCTCGGCCAGCAAACCGACAATAGCATACCTTGAAGAGGATCCCTCTCGAGAGTGAGATGTCACTTCGCTCTCTCGCCTCCTAAAGTTAAACTTGCTTGGTGGAATCATTGCGCGCGGGTCTAAAACCTCCGGCGGAACCCGCATGTGACGTTCAAGTATCCTTCCGTCGTCGATTGGCTCCGGAGGTTGTGATGATGGTGGCTTTGCGACGATTGGCCGGGGAAATTTGGAGTTTGTCATGGCTTCGCTCTGAAAAAAGTCTTGAAAACTCGCACGCTCGGCAGGGATACGCCTTAAAAGGGCACGGATGAGTGCTTTGATGTCCGAAGGAACTACCTGGGGTGGGTCTTCGCCTGGACGTGGTTGATGGGTAGAGTCTTCGTCGGGAAACTTGATACCTTTGGAATGTTCGATCTTCCTTAAAAGCTCGAGGTGATTGGAGGCGCGAAAAGGGGGTTTTCCAACACATATCTCGTAAAGCACGGTACCGACGGACCAGAGATCGGCCTTGGCGTCGTACTTGTGACTGCTGAGGATCTCGGGCGCCATATACAACCTAATAGGAACGGAGAGGTTCGGTTGAGAATCCGGCCGAGCGACGGACCAAGGAAGGAAACTCACGGGGACCCACAAAGGGTCTCTGCCATCATCGCATTCGGAAGGGAACGCGCAAAACCGAAATCAGCCACCTTGAGAAGGGGAACTCCCAGAGGATGTCCACGACCCAGGTCGTCATTACCTGGGGGACATAAGAGCAAGTTTTGTGGCTTTATATCACGGTGGATCAAGTTTCGTTGTCGCAAGAACTTGAGTGCACGTGCTGTTGACACAAAGTCAACATGATCTGGGATCAAATAAAGGGGAGATTTCGTACCGAGTTGCCTCAAGAAACTGCGGACAACGATTTCAGCAAGACCGCCCGATCTTGGGTGGGGATAGTATTGGGGTGCAGCGCCGGGTTCGGGGATATACTGCAGATTCTCGACGCGGCCGCGCTTCTTGATGTAGTTGGTGAGATCGCCTCCAGAACAGTACTCCATGATAAGGTATATATTGCGCTCAGCGCGCTTCGTGGGACATTAATGGGAAAGACACGATGGAGGGGCGGATGCGACGCACGATGATATCAATCAATTTGGTAATGTGCCTATGAGATAGCGACTTGAGGATGTCGATTTCGCTTTGGAGATTCTCGACAAGCTTGGTGGAGAGATTGCTACGACTGACAGTCTTGATTGCCACTTCATGACGCGTTTCCTACGGAAGAGAAGGAAGATGTTGTCGTCGCATGAACAGGAAGGTCAGAGAGAAGGCGTAGGGTGGTGACGCACTTCGTTGTAACCTTTGTAGACAGTCGCAAAGCTTCCTTTGCCAAGGTCACTGACTATAACATAAGGTTTTAACTCGTCATCCTCCGTTCGTCTGCTGGATGAAGGTGTTCGTAAGGCAGGGGGATGAGGCGCAGCAGCCATTACTCGTCAGGGTGATAGTATAATGTCTAGGGCGGAGATGGGAATGGGAGAGCGGAAGGAGGGGGAAATATATAAAGGAGAAGCGCTGTATTTGGGTCTGTGCACTTGCAGCGCAACAAGGAGTCGCTGCTGTGATGTGACTGACTGAATTGAGATACCTCTTGTGAGACTAATCTCAGCTCAACACCCGTGCGAATACATCATGTGATCAATGTTCATTTACCCCTAATCTAGGGTTCTCACCATCTTGATCGTATGGCTTCCCCACCCGAGCAGAGTCCCCGCCCTATAGACAAGGGTAAGGCGAGGGCGATTAACGACAATCAAGAACCCACAGAAACATCCCCTCTACTTGCCTCTCGATCTTATATTATTCATCCCGACGATGACAACCTAGAGTCCGCCAGTCAATTCAATCGCACAAGCTTGCTTTCCACTCTCACAACTGTATTTCTCATCACGCTTTCCATCTCCATCCTCCTCGCTCTCCTCCTACTTTCTCTAGCATATTCTTATGCCGCTAAAGCATCTCACCTGTCCGATAGCGACATCTTAAATAACGGCCTCGTGTTCCGTGGCCCGGATTCTATCGACGTTCTCAACGTCTCCCGCCACGGTGACATATGGTTACGACTCGATGGCCATGTCGGCTTTGATGCAGGCGCCGTCGTAGGCGTAAATCCCGACATTAGCGACAATTATTGGCTAAATACCTGGAAGGCCATTGGCCGCTGGGGCATCCGCAACCTCGATACTGTTTCTCTAACCCTATCTTCCATAAACATCACCTCCCAGTACGACCCCTCGGTACAGCTGGCTTCCATCGAAGTACCCCCATTTCAAATACCTCTTACCGCAAATCCCCCCAACGATGCTTCTTGGTTGACCCCTATGTCCCTACCCGTCCACATCTATCCTTCCCATAACGTTTCTGCCTGGATCAAGTTTGCGCGCGAGAGTTGGCGAAGCGGTTATGCCGTCGCTCAAGTCACGATTGCTCGAGCTGATATCCAAGGAGGCGCACTACAGCGTTCATGGCGAAGTGTTCTTAGGCTCGGTAGGTCAAACGTGACAGTTGGACTCCACATGAAGAGTAAGTCTTCATGCCTCCATTTACCGCTATTCTGCAACAGCTCTTACAGTCCACTAGTCCCTGTCATGCCCAGCCTCCCGGCCCCTGGAGGCGGTCAATCCCTACCATCGATCTCTGACCTTGTTCATCTCTCTCACTTTTCCCTCTCATCTGGTTCCGACAATCTCGCTATTGACGCCACAGCGACCATCGTCAATCCCGCCCCTTCATTCATAACCTTCACTTCTCCGCCTCTTCCTTTCGTTGTCTGGATCGACCCTCCAAGCAACACAACTACGCAATCTCTCGTCCCCCTCGCGTCCGTTATTTCAGAGCCTTTCGCCCTGACCCACCCGAATATTTCACTTTCCCTTCATGGTAATGTCCTCCCCATTTCACAGTCAGCCGCGCCCGCACTCTCGTCTCTCATCTCTGACTACCTCTCCGGCCTTGACCACCCAATCTCAATCACGTCCCCGTTCGAACTCTTCTCGGACTACACCGCACACGCAAAGTTCCCCGCGCCCCATCCACGGCCCGAAGTCTTGCGCAACGTCACAATCGAGGGCATGAAGATTCACGCGTCGGGGACAACCATTCTTGCTAACGGTGTCGTTCACGGGCGGATCGCATTGCCGGAGGGCATGGACGTGACCCTCCTGATCGACCGCATCCTCCCAGACGTGCTCATCTTCGACGGACCGCTCGACTCGGCATCCTCAACCGCGTCACCACTTCCCACAACAAGAACAACAAAAAGCGCGAAAATTTCAACCAAAACCGACGACGGCGTGCCACCAGCGCCCCCACTACCCTCCCCGCTCCCGCAGCGCGCCTTTGCGCGCGTGCGGCCAGACGGCTGGCTCACCGCACTGAGCACGCCGACCGCGCCACGACGAGACTGGAACGAGCGGGGAAGCACGACTTTCCGTGTCTCGGCGTGGTTCGCGGACGTCCCGCTCGAGGTACTGCCCGGGCGCGAACGCGAGTTTCGCAGCTTCGTCACCAAGGTCATCTTTGGTCCCAGCGAGGGCGCCGTCGCAGGTGTGCAGGGCATCGCTGCCGTCTGCGTGCAGGTCGATGGGCTGCCCATTGGCCAGCCTGAGGAAGGCGATGGTGAGGTGGGAAGTGGTGATATGGTGTTGATGGGATTACCGTTTCAGGGGAGCGTGCGGGTCGGGAGGAAGGGGCTATGGTGAGTTGCGGATGCTGGCGTTCGTGAGCGTGAGCATACGCGTGTCTTATCTTTTGTACGTAAGTAAAATACATCTTGTACACATTTGCATAATTTTTGCCATCGTGAGTGCGTGTGTTCGCGTGGAAAGACGGGCCATTATATTTCGTATATGATATATGATCGTTCGTCCTTGACAACGCAGTGCTTATGGACCTGGGTAGGAGTCCGTTAATGAAGCCTTAATGAGGTCCTGGTTTAGCGAACAGACGAATCAATTATATGATATGAGTCGTCCTAAAATAGAAGAGTCCATGTCATATGCCCGACGACCGACCGACCAACGTCTGCCCACAACGCGCACAAGTCATACCTATAGCACCATCAGTACACGCTACAGTGAATGAGCAATTAGCACCATGTGAACGTCCCTACGCAAAACGAAAACGAAGCGAAAAAAAAAACTCAGCATCGATGAAGGAAGGAACGAATGCGCAGCCCGGGAGCTATGCCCCATAGTGCACGTAGGTCACCCAACGATCCGGGCTCATCCCCTTCTTCGTCCGCAGCTTCTGCACGGTATCTCTAAGCGCCTTGGCGGCTCTTTCGTGATAAGGCGTGTCCGCCTTCCCGCCCTTGGCGGCAAACAACAGCTCGTAAAAGCGCTTGCACACCTCCGTGCCGTCCACATCGGCCATCCCCCACATCGTCCCGACCACGCTGCGGAACCCGCAGTGCAGCATCGCAGAAGCGAGGTGGAGGGACTCGTCGGGGATGCCCTCGTCGACCAGCTCCGCCGTGTGCGACATCGACAGAAAGGCGAATTCGGCGCCGGGGAAGCGACACCGCGCAAAGTCGAGCAACGTCAGGCGGTCGTCTCCGCGTAGCACGAGCCGCGCGTCCAACGGCCGCCCTTCCGCCAGCCTGTAAGAGCCGGCGATGTGCGCAAAGCGGTGTTGCCGGAGGCCCTCGGTGACGGCGGCTGCCGTTGCCTTTCGACCGACGAGGCTCTTCACCCGCGGACGGCTGAGCCACTTTATGGCCTTGATCTCTTTCTTCACCCCACGAAGGTCACTGTCGTGGTGTGCGACAAGTAGTAGTGATGGCCGATCTGACGTCCGTGAAATGGGCTGGCGTGAATCGATAAGTGCGGAGAGCGATGGAGTGTAGGAAGGGATGTATAAGTCGGAAAAATACCGCCCGGCGTTGTCGCCCGATGGAATCGGGCCCATCGCGTGGAGGGGGAGATAACAGAATGCCGATGTTGGGCACCACCAAACGCGAGACTGCTCTGGGACGCCTAACTCGCGGAGCCGCTCGATGACTGGCCGGCCAACGAGCGCATACAGATCTGCGAGTACGAAGTGAAGAACGTTTGCGTATTCCGTCGAACCGACAAAGCCAGCAATCTCCCGGCGTTCGAACAATAGTCGATCCTTTAATCTGTTTGCTCGGTCGTAAAAGTCGTTGGGGGTGGGGATGAGGGAGGGCGGAGAATCGCGGAGGAGGATGAGTATATCGGAACGCCATTTGGAATGGTTTACGATGATGACTGGCCCGCGTGAAGCTGCACAACGGAGTTTGTCGAAAGGAGGTGGCGACAAGAAATTCCCGAGGCCCGGCAGGCTTTGGATATGCGAAATTAGCATGCTGCGCTCCTTCGAAAGTTCCCGCTGTTTCATCACAACATGACTGAACGGATCCATCCACCGCACCTCGCGATGCCTGACTCTGCCATCATTCATATCCATATCTTCTCCTAGGGTGCCGGAAAGGGCCAATGCCTTGAGCTTGCGGTTAACGGTAGCAAAATTTTCGGCCAACAATATGTGGGAACTGATAGGATGATCGACAGATGCGCGGAAACCCCGTAGTTCTGACCAGAGTAGAGTTCTCCCTCGTTCCAGGATCTCGATGGCCCGCTCAAGACAACCTGATCCGATCTGGTACGACGCGTGGTCCAACGGCATCCTTTCGCAAGTTTCGCCCATCCTGAGAAGTTGGATGAGTTGCCCTTGTACATTTGGCGCAAGAGCTAGAGAAGGTTGCAACAATGACATCGCGCTCTCATACGCATTGGAGACCGAGAGGTGCCTAAAATACCGTGCAAGGGATGCCCAGAGACACGCAAACTTGAACCTGTCCACTACGCTTGCGTGCGTATCATGAACAGCCATGGGACAAAGCCGCATGATTTCCTCCAAGTCCTGGCTGTGACGACGCGAACGGAAGCGGACACACAAGGAAAGGACCAGCCGTCGGATCACAGTGAATCGAAGAGGCCGCGCATCTTGCTGTGTGAGAAGAACGCGGTGAAGGATAATCGATTCTTCGAGATAATCCATCGAATGGGTGAGATGAAAGGCGATGAGGAGATCATCGCATAAGAAGCCAATGGGGATGGATATTAATTTATGCTTCGAATGTGATGCGGTAAGTAATATCCGGCGATATCTTATTGCGGCTTTGATGTCCGAGGCATCGCCAGTGCGAGAGAATTTCGTATCATACCAACATGCAAGGTCCTCCAGGTACGTCCATTGTTGAGGGATTTCGGAAGTAGTCGTGGCAAGAAGGTCTTCGAGTTGCTGGATTTTCTCCAGCACCGTCGCGGTTGGATATGCGCACCTACTAGCGTACAATACACCAGCGGCCTCAGCGGATGTTGAAAGGTTGGCGATTTCCGGAAGAAGTGAGATCGCTTCTCGAAGGCCACCAGTCAGACCGTAGGTTCTGAAGCGTTGCTCCGCGTGGATGGCCAGCGCCTGAGTGAAGACAACGCGGAGTTGCTCATCAAGAGAGGAGAGGTTGAGCACGGCCCGACAGCGGACAATTGCCTCTTCTGAGTATTCTAGGTCGGAATAGAAGATTGACCGGGCGAGGGAAAGCAATGCGATCAACTCTGACGCCCGGACGTGGTACCAATATGAGGGAGAAGAGGCAACGTGGTTGTCCAGCATGGCGATGGCCTCCTCGCAATCATCAATTGAGTGTGTTCCAAACACGAAGCGGGCGAGAAGGGCACTGGCCAACGCGAGGGAAGCTTTTTGTGGGCACGACTTGAGTCCCTCGCGTAAGTGTTGGATGATTTCCTCTGGCGCCTGTGACACTTGGTCGCCCCCACAGAGGTTGGTTAGAACGGCTTCAGCCATGGTTTGGATGGTAGTCGCCAAGTCGTCTGTTGTATAGATCATGGGCAGAGGGCATGATGTCTTCAACAACCCCAGAGGATGTCATTGAATTCAAGACTCACGCTCCAAGGCGGTAGGAATCTTGGGATCCTCTTGCATGCTTCTCGGAAGGAAGCGTTTCCTCGGACACTGGTAGGTCGCGGTAGTTCGAAGAAAAGATGACAGGCATCCTTGTGTATACAGGTAAATTGGGGATTTTAAGCCCTGGCCACTTGGCAAGAAATGGACCGTCCAGGCTGAACGGGGCAATCGCAAATACACGTGCATCAACACGTAGAAATCTTGGCTTGGCATTCCAGCACCACTATATATTTGATCGCTCACCTGTCCCCGGCCTGTCAACAGCTCAGCTTTCACGTGTAGCCAGAAACAGCCCGAGCTAACAATACTCGGGCAGTATGACATTCGGTTTCGGTCGATGTACAAGGCTGGTTGTAGTCTCAACGCCAATTCAAATTGAGAATTACGAGTCCTTACATGAGATGAGGTTCAAGCGCAATGTTTACCCGGTAAAATCAGTTTCAGTTCAGTTTCAACTGACCCAGACTCCAGTCGTGACTCGTGGATTCGCAGGCGCTCGGGTTCCGGTGCATCATACGGTGCGACTGAGATCGGCGGAAACCATATGTGAAAAGCGCGATCTACCAACGAAAGACGAAGTTTAAGAAAAACAACCAGGTGGAAATGACAGGGTCTGGACCCGTTTCAAGGTCACGGTAAGGTACGGCCGGCCGGGCGTTTCGGTCACGCGCAATTCAGGCAAAACATTGCCCGCATTCATCTCACCCGCCTCGAAAATTCAGAAGAGTCGAAAGTCCACGCGTGCCGCTGCGAATATAATCATTCCCCACATGTGGCAGGAGACACACCTCCCCATAGTAAACCGGTAATACTTGAAGCTTGAAGAAAGCGCGAAAGCTGAGAAATGAAGGCTAGGCACGCGTTGGGGCTCAGAAAGCGTGCGAGTCAGATACAGGAACTGAAGGCGCAAAACAAACTACTGTAACCTATGACACATTAGGCTAACCGATGCCCAAAATTGAGGGCACTGAACTAAACTAGCGTGCGACTAAACTCCTGTCAAGTCTAGAGTAGGAATGTTAATATGGGTATATCTTATTGATCCGCTCCATGTACCAAATTTGCAACACACCTTGTGTTTACGTAGGCAAAGTACATGACTCAAGAGCGAGAGAATGTGCAAAATGATAAAAGAGATGGATAAAGATATACCATTTTCGCATTGATAAAACAGTAAAGAGGAAAGAGGTTACATTCGGCCAACTACGCTACATAATACAGCTCAGGTAAGCAGAAAACTACTACACCGGAAAGGCCAAAAGGCCTTGATCACGTGCAGTGAATGGCAAAGTTGTCAAAGTTCATCGTCTCTTGGTAAACGCAAGCCGAGGAAGTAAACCCTCCAAAAACGAAGACCCGGTGGCGATGTGATAACACAATACGCACCACTATCGTGATCCCCGGGATGGTCACGGCAAAGCGTAAAGGGCGACTGTTGAAATGGACAACTTTGAACCGAGACGCACACCAACGAGCTACCGAAGAGCACTGAGGCCAAGCATGCTTATCAAGTCGGACATTAATCACGAGGGCGGAAAGGTGGACACGTGAATCCCCCCTGTTGAATATACAAACGTAAAAGGCATATGTTCAAGTGCAACGGGAGGAAAAGACCACGAACGAACTCGAATCTTCCACCCAACCTAGGCCTACAGCCCCTATCCTATCCCACAGCACGCGGAGCCCGAGCCTGTCAAAGGCGCAAGGCGCGCATATGTGAGAACCTGACCTGGCCGAGAACCAAGTGTTGGCGAGCCTGGGCGACAAGTCGAAACTCTTCTGTAAATGTCGCATGTTTTGATTCTGTGTCAGTGCAATGGTAACGTCTCGAAAGCCGTTCTGGATGCCATCCCATAATCGACACCGACGACGGAGAAGGGGCCGCGATAAAGCCGCCCCCTCTCGGCCCAACTTTGGCATCCGAGTTTCTCGTCTCATCCGGAACCATACAAAACCAGAACTCGTGAATCCCACGGCCGATTCATGGACGAGCGCCCGGCGCTCGAATATGATCGCTTCGGGAGAGTTGATCTCTCTACCTGTCCTTTGGGTCTGCGAACGCGTCGATGTAGAAAGAAGAGCAGTGAGTTCTAAGTGAGGTCTGGGTCTGGAGCAAGCCTAGAGGGAAGGAAGGAAGGAAGGAAGGAAGGAGGAAGAAACACAAGAAAGCGGAGATAGCCGTGGGTGGGAAATTGCGCCACGATGTCCGAGTCTCCGGCCCTCCCATTCCATCCCCAGGCTTACCCGTATCGGTGCGCGCGACTCTCACCTAGACGTTGGGGCGGGCCTCTAATGAAACCCTACAGGGCGAACGAGGATACATGGGGTTGAGGAATCTGATTTGCCACAAGCAATCAAACTTCGACGGGGGAAGTACCGCGGCCTGACCGTAAAGTTTTGTGGCGCCAGATATTTGTTGGAGCTCGCGATAACGTGCCTGTGTCAGTGCGAATGATACGGTATCATCGTACAGTCAGAGTTGGCTCTCCGCTCCAGCTCTCATGGCCGGGCGGCCGAGGCTCGCTCCTGCATCAAGGTCAAGATAAATGGCAAAATCCGGGCACTCCGAAACCCAAGTAACAAGTAACAAAATAGAAGATGCGGGATAAAAAATTGTTGCCAAGAGGTCCGAGTCGTGTAAGAGGGAGCCCCTAATATGCGCGAATTACTATTGAATCGCAAGAAGCTGGTCTCTTCGTGTGTTTTTGTACAACGGTCGGATTGAAACAAGGGAATATGCCCACGATGGTTGTACGTAAATGAAAACTCAATGGGGAAGTTCTGCAGCCTAAAGTCACACTGAACAGATGATTGGGCGAGAGGCGAGAGTTGGACGAGAGTGGAAAGGAAAGGGATAGTTGCTAGTGATTGGTTCCTCGGCCGCCCATGTCGGAGCTTGTACTGCGCGTCCATGAAATCGCCACCACCGTTCGGAATATTTGATTTTCATGCGCTACACACACGTACAGCTACAATTATGTTAACACCATCAAAAAACTCGACAAAAGACCAAATCTGATCATGCAGAGGGTGACCCGCGTGCTTGAGCCACGAGCATTACTAAAACTACTCGTAATTCTGTTTAGCAAAAATAACGTATACGTGCCTAGCTTGCAACAAGACGGTTGGGATGTCAGCTGAGATGTTACCCCTTTCCCCGCTTTCCCCGCACCCCATTCGCGTGGCAGCAGACCGCGAGAAAGGCGGGGTGCAGCGCCGCATTCGACCAGATTCCCCTCCATCCTTTACCAAATCTAGGGGGGAGGGGCCAAAAAAGAATTTCGAAGCGAAGCGAGTTTTTTCGGTCGGATCCTACCGTAGCGTGTTCCCGACCCCTGACAGATTCAGAATTTGACGCGCGTGCACGGCTCCTCTCTTTTTTGACGTCCGTACGTGTACGTACAAGGGGATCAAAAAGCAACAACACACGAAAGAGAGCAGCGAGAGGCACGGCATCTACCGATCCTATCATGGGCCTTTTGTTTTTTTTCACCCTCTTTTTTCTTGTCTCGTGAGCGTGTAACTTACGTCCATCCAGGGAAGCTCGGGACCAATAAATGGCGTGGGTCAGCCCCGCTGATCGCATACAGGCGTAGCCCTACTTCCGGAAGCGGTAACGGGCTTCTGAGGGGGTGGAGAAATGACCGGACGCCCCAACGAATGTTTGGTGAGTGACTACCGCACTCCATGGAAGAACGCTCACGGTGCGCGAGTGAAGCCGGTACGCGGAGGGACGATTGAGGATGGTGTGGTGTGAGAAAAAATCATAAAACGCGACTTCTACTGTGTCCGCAGGACGACTAAGACCTTTTTGAGGAAACTTCCATATCTTTGATTGGCAGGCCATAACAGTGGGCGCGCTCGATGGTTAAGGTAAAAAGCGCCTCACGAGTGGAACCACGGGACCCAACTCTGAAGATCAATAACAGCTAACAGGGGTCACTATCCAACTAGCGGCGCCGAAGGGACGCTGCGACTCCTTGGCTCCGCCATATTCGCACTTTCCTAACATCGGTCCATCTTGTCTATCTTCGCTCCACACCGGGGTGTCGAACGTTGTGCGACCGAAGGGATGCAAGAATGGGGGTGTAAAATGGTACGAAGCGGTATGTGAAACACCATATCTATCAGGAAGCTGGAGCGGAGATGAGGGTTCGGCGCGTTAGGGTGCAACCTAGGCCGGTGGGAGACGCACCATGTGTGTGTTCTCTGGGTGGAGCAGAGGATGCCTCCAATGCCCTTCTCTCCTGCGCCTCTCTCACGGCGATGCGTAAGCGCATGCCTTCCCAACCAAGCAAGTCGGATCTTGTGTTGAGTACATACTGGTCGAGTCCACCAGACTATACCGTACAGGCAGAACAATAAACAGATCATGCATGGTGAGATACGAAGGGAGTTTCAAAAAGAAAACAAAAGTTGGGGGGGGGGACCCCACATACCTTGCGAATAGATTTGAGAGCACGGGTGGTGAGCTTTACTCGCACCTTCTCCCCAAGGGCGTCAGAGAAGAGACGTTTGGTCTGGATGTTGGGGAGCCACGACCGACGTGTCTTTTTCATCGAGAACGGGACGTTGTTCCCGTACTGCTTAGTCTTTCCATGGAAGAGGCCAAGCTGTGACCGCTTGAAGGGTTGGCTCAGTGCGGCCGCGAAGGACGGTAAAGATGGGAACATGGGCGGGGGTTTTTGGTTCGCTGTCTGAACTCTGAAAGAAGGGCAAGGCCAGCTTGTCAGTTTCGGATTAGCCGCCGTCCGCGCCGCCAGGCCAGGGGAAGCGCTCGTACGAGTACGGACGGCGGCGCGGAGGGTCACGGAGGTGCCAAAATAGGCAAGAGTGAACCGGGGCCTCCCATTCGATGGGTCACAAGAGTAAAACGCCCTGCGTCCGCTCCGCTCATTCGTCTCGTCCGAGTCGTATTGTAGCCGGCATGTTAAGCTCTCATCGTCCATCTATCCCCCTACAACGTTTTGCATGTGGATACCGACTGCGAAAAATGAATGGAGAAAAATTGCCCCTATTTCTCCGAGATTCGTCTCGTTGTATGCACATGCATGCAAGCGATGAGGGGCGTGTAGGTTGCCCTGTTGCGGTACTGGTTATGCCCTTCGACAAGTGAACGAATACATTCACGTTCTTTTCAAGATCTGATCTGATCTCCTCCGTCCGTCCGACTTCCGCCTCAAGTTACGCCCTGCCCTGAACGGACGTTATCGCACTTTTCCTGACGCTTCCCCCCGTACTAACGCTCAACTCAACTAACACGCTTCCTATATTTATGGGCCCTCATCATCTCGCTTTTATGATCCATCTTTTCGTCCCCCCCACAGCCCCTTCGTCATCCTGTCCGGTTTAAGTTTTACCTCGTCGCCATCCACCACGCGATGTCTCCTCCCCCTCCGACCCTGCTCTCCCTCCCAATAGACGTCCTCCTCACCATCCGCGACGTCATTTCCTCCGCACCCTTCACGTCCCTCGACCCCGGACTCGGCCTCCTCGCCCACATCTCCCTCTCGCAGACTTGCCGCGGCTCGCGAGACCTCTACGCGTTCTCCACTCGCGAGTCCGAAGACTCGTTTTGGAAGCGCGCGTGCGCCACGGCCGGGTACGGCAGACCGATGCGGCGCGAATACGGACAAACGCTGCTCCCCGGCGTTGCCGCCACCCCTCAGGACGACGACGATCTGCGCCCCCGACAAGTGCTCGCCTGGAAGCAGATTGCCCACATCGTCGCAGCGCACAAGCGCGTGTGTGAGATCCGCAGTTGCAGGAACGCCAGCTGTTGGCCCGGTGCGTTACGTTTCTTTCCACTCACTCACTCCTTTACCCACGGGGCACGGCCTTCCATTCCTCCCACCGACCAACCCGTCGTCTATCTACCTCCGAAAACGTCACACGACTCCTTTATTTTTTACTAATACGAACTTTTGGGGCTCTCATCATCCAGATGACGTTGACCAGCGTCCGGCGACGACCTCGCTCGCATTTCACCCACTGTTCTATTATCTCCACTTCACGGCGAGTGCGGAGCTCGACCCCACCGCGGTTCTGCACACGCTCCTCCCGACGCACCCGGATTGCCGGCGGAAGCTGTACGCGCCGCTCTCCGGGCACGCCAGCGCCGCGTGCGCATTCGTAACCTCGCCCCCCGTGCGCTCCATCACGCTTCTCCATCCCGATTCCGAGAGCGTCATCGCGAGCGTGCGGAATCCCGACGGGTGCACGGTGCTCGATCTCAACCGGTTACTCGGCGACATGTACGTCCTCCGCTGTTTCCCGTGCGATCTCGGTTTACTGACTGACGGACTGGGCGCCACGATCGAAATTCACGCAGACTGCCGCGAAGCCTCGCCAACATGCGCGCTGTCTTGTCCCATTACCAGACCTTGTTGAACGACTATCGTACCCCTGGCGGGTCTTTTGCGGACATCATGTGCACTGCGCCTCATCGTGGATTTCTAGAAGACCACCGGTACGTCGATCCCACTTATGGCTGTGGCGTAACTCTTTTCCCTGACGTTTGTTTAATTTTGGGCAGGTACCCTTACCTTGATTTGTCCCCTGAGGATATCGAGCGGCGAGATTCCCCAGACGTCTCGATGGGTCCGTTTGTGATGCGATGCGAGAACGACGATAATGAGTGTAGGATCCATGTGGACGCTCACTTTGGTGTCCTCTCGCACAAATAACTCCATCGGGTAACATTACTTATTGGGACAATTGTCGTACGTTTGTATCATACAACCCTGTAATCATTAGTGACATCGTCTGGGAAGCCCTGAGGGCGTAATGTGGTCCTTGGCAGCTGCCATTGACTGGTTCGCTTAGCGTGTCATACCAATCTCGACACGCCCGTAAGCTTATCACTCACCGTGAGCACGCTCAGACAACGTTCAGAAGCAACACGAGGATTTTTGACAATTCAGAGCTGTGATCGTTTTTGACCTGCAGCCGTCGGAGACAAAGTTGCGTTATCACGTTATCATGATCATGTTGGGCACAACG
>QFFA01001977.1:0-26129 GCA_003316565.1 Russula foetens | reverse complement strand
ACAGATGCTTGTGCAGTGTCGAGCCGACGTTTCAGCCCGGGACAATGACGGGAGGACCCCACTGCACCTGGCGGTGTTCAGCTTCGGTGGTGTGAACATGGTGCAGATGCTTGTTAAGTGTAATGCCAATAAGTCGGCTCGGGACAAGGACGGGAAGACCCCGCTCCAATTGGCATCCGTTAGTCATAAGGAGGTGGCACAGGTGCTGCATCGTTAATAGGAAAAAGCAATATATTATGCCGAGTGTACCTCAGAGGCGTTTGAACATATGGCCTTGCGATCTACTACTGTACTTATTGAATTGAGTATGTTATGTTTTCATAACCAGACTTTCCCAGGAGAACGACATTCTCCTCGTGCAATACAGGTTAGTTCCTGTTCTCTGGTGTGAATGCACGCTTCCCCTTCTCTAAGCCCTTGCGTCCAGCTGCGAGGTCCTCTCCGCTGTCTAAGGCAAGCTATGCCGTTGCGCACGAAAACGCGCGCATTGGCGGGCGATTTGGCGCTGCCCTCACGTGCTCGCTGCAATTCCGAGTCAATCGGCATCGCCGTGAACTCCCAGCCTCAATCGACGCGATCTCACATCGCGTCAGACACAACCTTCACTTCCGCTCACAGCAGTGGACCTCGTATGACTCCGTCTTCGGGCCTCGTGCCTGGCATTCACTCATCCTGCGTTCCCCTTGCGCGCCATTTCCCCTTCATCGTCGCCCTCTTCCTATGTTTTCTTTTCATCCATAGACATATCCTGTGCGCAACGATGCACGGTCTACTCGCACGTTTACATATCTTCTCGATGTCCTCGGCGATCCGTTTCCATATCTTACAGTGGCCCCACCTGCATACGATCTGGTCTGTTCTGGTCTGTGGATGACGGTTTTCCCCCGCGTTTCTCTCCTCTCATCTGCGTGCCTCCAAGTACTCGCCTTCGAACTCTCCGACATTGATTCTGAGCCGCAAGGCTGTTCAGCCTCGAAGATTAGAAGCCTTTCGATTTATCCGACATTTCTCATCTCGACGCTATCCCTACTACAGTCAAAACCCTCTTAACCCATGCCTCAGGTAACCCATACCCGGATACCCCCTGATATCCCATAGGTTTTTTTTATGACCAACTTGGTATGCGGGCAAGCTGCGATGATAACCCATAAGTCTGCAATACCCCATAACCCATACTTCTCATGACCCTAAACCCATACATAAAACTCTCAGTTCAGTGTTGTAGTACATGAATTTTGGAGCAATGACATGCCAAGCTAGCGGAAAAATATAATGACATGCCATAGAGTACTTATGGCTGACCCCCAAGTCGGTACTCACCCCCAAGTCGGCAGTCACATTTGTCACAAATCGTCACAAGTCGTCATGGTGCCTTGATTCAGGCTCCGACAGGCAAGCAGAAACGAGTTGTGCTTGTGATGCTGCTTCGATGTTATGGTAACTAATTGAAGGGTAATTGTCCAGTTTCACTGTGATATGGTGCAAAAGGAGGGTTATGGGACACAGGTCACGCCAATGCTGTTGGTCATATATTGCTTAAAGGGAGAATAACAGTAATGCTGAATGGTGCAGTGGTTATTATGTTTTGCTTACATGAGTGAGCAAGGTGAGGCTGCTGGTTCGATTCCGTGACAGTGCGATCCATTTTATCATCGTACACATCGACGCATCTGCATTGGATATGTTTGTTTTTTTCAAGTTGCCCAATCCATGTCATGTGTTGAATTTTTATGTACTATTTTTCTGCGCCATCTACATACCAGGGACAAATGTCCACTGGTCGAGTTTTTCAGGTGGTCGGCGACCCCATATCCATGTGGCTGGCGTGTCATATTTGAAACTCCGCTTCGGCACATGTTTGAGGGAGTGACGGTCTCATTTGTGTCCGATCAAGATGATAGTGACAATGAGTATCACAGAGATCGTATTGCAAGGCGTTGGGCTTTGTGCTTTCACCCCTAGATTTGCCTGTGTGCATCATGACTTGTGCTGCATGAGGGACGAGGGAAAATGGAGGAGCGATGTCAACACAAAAACAATAGAGAACACTTTTTTTTTTTTTCAAATTTTACGTCAATATCAGTAACATCCCCCAATCCCATACCCCCTGATAACCCATAGCCCAAAACCATGACGGAGGGGTATGGGTTACGAGGGTTTTGACTGTACGCTTATCTCTCCTCTCTTATCGCGTGGCTGATCCTTTCCTTGATCGGATTTACTCAACTTGACCTTATCCCTTTTCGGACCTGATCTGCCTTACGTTCTCACAGGCGAGGCCTTCAAATCCTTGCTTCAGCTGGTACCTCTCATCTTCCAACGCCGATCGACTTGCACTGCAAGCAAGTCATTAGTGCTTTCACTTGGAGTGGCCTCTAAGTTCTAAGGTAATCCTTGAGGTTGACGCGTGCGGCGCCCCCGAAGGCCCCACTGAACTCGACGCGCGTCGACTTCCAACTTGAGACTGCCTCGTGTCCGAGTCGACCGAGCGCCCGAGACATCTTGACGCCGCGAGTATCGTCTCTGCGTCCGTATTCTAAGTCTTCCGAGACTCCCGAGCGCCTGAGTCCGAATCTCCCAAGAGGACGACTTGAGTGGAACGTGACGAAGCCCGGGCAAGCTATATAGAAGCCCCGTCGAATCTGATTTGAAGTTCAACAAAAAGACCTGTGGAACAACACGCTGGCCTGGGCGTGATATTAGAACGAGCTTTCCCTGAGCTTCACCGTGACGCACCTAAACCCCGAGATGAGTCCGACACCCGAATACGTTCGCCTCGGAGGCCTGATGGTGATCACGCTCGAACCCAAAATTTCTTGAACCGCTTCAAACGGTTCGTCTTTGACGCCGTCGTTAGGAAGAACACTTGAAGCGTTGTGCTTATTTTCTACCTTTGATCGGTGGGCCGAATGTCGAAGGATCGAGCGAGCGAGCGAGCATACGACCAGCTCGACAAAATTTCAGAGCGGTCAAACGACGCTTTCCCCAACAAGACAGCTTGGGACGTTCTTGAGGAAGACCTTCTGCGATCGTTTGTCGACTACGTAGAGCGTGAGCCGGCCAAGCAGGCCCGCGACCAAATAAAACGACTGTCGATTGACCGACGGCCGTATCGACGAAAATGTCACGGCATTCGAACTCCTGGCCCACCGAGCGAGTATAAAAACTCGACGATCCGGAGAACCTGCGGACGTTCGCTCGCGGGCTTTCCTCGAAGGCTTGCTGAAAAATGCGTCGATTATCGAAGACGTTCGTCCAAAGGGCAAACGCGGCCTGACGGCAGCATAAAAATTGGCCGAAAAGAGTGTGTCTATTTCCGAAGATAGCTACGACACAGTATCTAATAATACTGAGAAAAAGAGTCAGCCAGCCAAGATCGACAAAACGTTGGGGCTGGCAACACACCGGACAGACCGGACGAACGTCCGTAGGGATGGGGAGCAACCAACCAACTTTCGATACCCCTATCCATATGATCCCTCCCAGATTACGATGTTGACGTTGACGAGACGGACGGCATTGCAATTGACCGGAAGGCGACCAACGAAATGAGAACTCGACGAGGGAAATGCCAGCCACGACGAGGACGCGTCGGCCCAGTCTCAGAACAGAAGCACGTTCCCACGCCACACTCGAGAATTGGAGCAGCCTACCAATGTGCGCGTGAAGGACCCTATTTGATGTTTGATGTATCATCTTTTGCTGGCCATCTGTAGAAAGTGAGTGCTTTAGTAAAATTCTAAATTCTACTTACCTGAGTTACCTCAGAATGCGTCTGTAAAAACACAGGAAACCGCGGGCACAAGAGTCACGATGGCCACTATGTCTGTAATGTGAAATTTCCTGAGAAATATGTTGTGATAGTATTTGTTTCGGGATCGTGCACGCACGAGCGTGTGTACTACCGTGACGGTTTGTAGCCTCCGAGTCGGAATCGGAACCTCAGGCTCAAAATCTCAACCACGCGACGCCAATTCGACACGTCAGCGCGTCAACGCACGCCACACCACCTCTTCGTCCCCACCTCCGTCACCCCCTCAGGCCTCAGGCCTCATCGCTCACCCCTCGCCGGCCGACGTCACAAATGCGCGCCGTCTCGACGACTACCATCGAATCGATGTCACGCACGACGCACGACATGATGTGCGGCACTTCACAAGCCTCACCCGTCGGACCCTTGTCCGGGACCATGCTCGTTGGACACACATCTTACTGTTCATGGTACCATTTAACCCTCTTCGTGCGTTCGTTTTATCCCTTTTGTTTAGATCCATCTCTTGCTTTTGAGCCTTTCTTCTTTCTGTCTAGCCAACGGATATTGAACGTCGCCGACTCGGAGCAACAACTGGCATGCTGCGCTGTCACACCAGCACACACACACTCTCACACTCTCACTCACTCCTCCGAGTCGCCCACGCATAGCATACTTGTATATAATTCCCTCGTCTGGCTTCGGCCAGGAACATCAAATCGAATAACAGTCCACTCGTTCCCCGTCTCCGCTTGCGCGTGCCGCCACCTCAAGTCACTCCTTTACGACCGATACGGCCCCTCCTTCAGGAGTGTGTTTCTCATATTTCCGGTACGTTAACACCTCAGGCTAATCAATCCCATCGACCCTTGATGAGGATGAAATGGTAATAACCTTGAAACACCCTTTCACATTGTTCAGCTTGATCGAAAAGGGACTACTATATCCAAACTAACAAGAAACATCAATATCGTTCAACATACAACTGCAATTCCGTTCTACTTTTAAGAGGCTACGCTAAGTTCTCCAAATGATCACGGTCTTCTGGCTGCGGGCTATCTGCTGATATATCAGGGAAAGGCTGTGTGGGTGACTGGGACACAACGCGATAATTCTGATCCAGGGTATTATCGGGTGCGTCGAGAGGACCAATTTCCGTAGTAGCATTCGAATCGAAATAGGAGATTACTTGAGGAGGGAGACAAAGAGGGGAATATCTAGGATGAAGTGAGTGATATTGATCCATCATCCGGCGGACGGCCAGGTTGGTTCACAGTGTCATCATCAGATATATGGGGAGCTGCGGCATCCGCACCAGCGGTCAGTGGAGCGATCGAGGGATGTACAGTGTCAGGAACAAAGGAAGGAGTGGACGTTGTCATATTCCTGGTGGGTTGCGTCACAGTGTCATGGCTTGACGTAGAACGAAAGCTAGTGTTGACCACAGACGATAAGGTGGAGGGATCCGTGGTTCGTTGTATTAGGTCGGCAGCAGTGCCGTCAGAGATTCGATTGTTGTCGAGAGAAGCATGATGAAATGATGAAGCGACTGGGGTGATTGGCCTATTACGTGATTCCTCATCCACCGGGTCTGGGATCGGGTGATCCAGATTTGACGTGGGTGAAGGGGAGGTATCATATTCAGTGGCAGGTGGGATGACGAATGGAACGGCGTCATGGTGATGGAGATCAGGATAAGTGGTGAAAGAGGCATGACTCATCTCTGCTGTTCTGCCACCATCAACCTCGTTTAAGTTGGGTGGAGAGAGTATGTGGTGGGCGGAGGTGGTACACAACTGATACATACTGCCCACGGAATTAGAAGGTCGGTGTAAAGCAAGATAGACGGGATGAATCTCTTTAAAGATGTGGATAGGGTTTCTGTGATCTATGTCACGCGTTCGTAGAATAATTTCGTTCCACAGGCGACAGAATTCATGTTGTAGCCCAGGTAGAATATTTCCAACATCGTAGTTCGATTTCGATCCCAGCTCCGAAAATATATGTGATAGAGCCAACATATCCCACTTGACCTCGGGAGAGTTGCGAACGACTTGTTGAATGAAGTTAATCAGGTTGGCAAATAACAGGCTGTTGCCATGTTCAAGATAGTCTTGAAGGACGTCTTTTGATATGCCCAGGTGATCCATCGTGAGTAAACGCCAACGCCCATCGGCGGCATCAGGTCCATTTCTTCGTAGTACGTTTGCGATTATACAGGAAATTATGCCGTGTGCAAACAAACTAGTGCTTTTGTTGTCGTTATTGCCCCAGCTTATCAGAGATTCTCCTAAATCGACGGATTGAAGCACCGTGCACTGAGGTAGCAACAAAAATCCAAAGACTTCATCTGCCGCGTCGGAAAGGCGGGCCGCATCAATGGCCCTGACGCAGGTCACGAGCCGCCGTATCTTGATTTTTTCGGAGACTAGATTGTACGACCAAGTGCGCTCCAAGAATGCTTTCAAAGCTTCAGCCACCCCCCGACTTCTCAGGATGTCGAGCATTTCAAGATTGGTTTGTGGTTTGTGAACCACCTTTGAGCTACAGAACCCAGGAATTCCAGAAAAAAACTCTTCTAGTTCCTTATCCTCGTCCAAAGCCTTGAACGTCCACATCAAGGCGCGGCCATCAATTTCTGACGGTGCCTTGAGAGCGGTTTCTTCGAATTCTTTTTCCATACCCCGTGAAATCCGTTCCGAATAAGCCTCTGCGCGTTTCTGGATTGAAGCTTTTGAAGGACTAACATGGAATCGATTTGCGATCCACAAGCGAATTCGGGACAGTGCGAGCAGTATTCCAGTGTAAAGATACCATACCGATGAAGAAAGTGGAGCATAGTATGGACTGTCGTGTCGAAACATCGGCAGGAATGTGATGCACAGGTAGATGCTTGTACAAACACTGATCCACGATATCGCGACCTTGAAAACCGTATGATTGATATTGAAAAGGAACACGGCGAGGCCCGCGAAGAATAGGAAGAGAGAGAGGTGTAACAATGTAGGCAACAATTCGACTGCCCACGGAAGGTGAAGTTTTTCGACACCCTCCGAAAAGAACGCCCGGATCCGTGCTCGTTTGTGTGGACTGTATCGTCTCTGGGCGAACTTCATGTACCGACGCGCCCATTGCTGCAGTAATGTCGCCAAAAGTGCGCATGTGAGACTGATGACCAAGCTGAGAAACCAGAGCGAGTTGACCCATATGGCAGAGGTCGGTGGAGAAAATGGGATGGACGGATCGGGAAGTGTGGGGGGGATGATGACCTGGGAGCCATTCGAATCGGCGAGGATTTGATAAATGCTTGCGAGGTAGAACGCTGAGATGTCCTGGGAGTTCGGCTTGAGGTCCTGCACGGACACCGCGACCAAGACTGCGACGGCGGCGGAGAATAAACCGGTCTTTGACCTCTCAGGGTGAGTGTGCGCAGCGCTTCCCACAGGTAAAATGACGACTCACAAAGAAGAGAATACCGTCTGCGTCGCCTTTCCAGTCATCAGTTAACCTCTTGTCCTCCTTTCTAGCCATATTCAAGTACATCGTAAAGAGTGGACCAGACCCATCGACAAATTCTGATTCTCCTTGAGGTGGGGGTTTTTGCCCTGACTGAGGACCTGGACATGGTGTAAGTGAAGCTCCATGGTAGCATAGGGCAGGAATGGGCACCTGTCTTGGTCTCCATACCCTGAATTGTGGCCATGTCAAACGACTCGTGATCAGACCGGGACATTGGGGATTCAAAATATCGTGCGGGTAGTGGGTACGGAGAAAACGTGGCCCAGTGAATGGCAGTAATGCGAGGTGGCTGATAAGCGCGATAAGCCCTGGTAATTCAGGCGCCGATGAGCGCTTTGAGTTCTCGGGCCAGCCTTTTACTGAAAATGCTGTTGTTTCAAACCCGTCAGTTGAACAAGCCTTGTAACACTCACTTGACATGTGTACTAGGACTGAGCGTTGACTAGTTGACTGGAACTCGGCCCAGCCCCCCTCCACCTATAACTACCCTTCTTTCCATCGATTTGTAAACCGTATCTTGTAGTTGCCAGTGACGCCGATCACATGAAGACAATCTTGGGTCTCAAGTGTCTCGCTGCTGCGACTGGTTACATTTCGACGCTCGCGCAATTTCTTATTATGACTGATGTCTCAACTTTGTCTTCATACTTCATCTTACCAGCGTACTTGTGGGCTATAAAAAGTTACGATATGACCCAAAAATGATCAGCGAGAGAAATAAAGATCGTTTTCCTTTCCATTCTACCCCCTACAACCCACATTATGCTTCGCGGTGCTCAAAGCTTCTTCCGATCTTCGGAACTGCCCCAAATCCCACTCGTCTCTCTTTTTGGTGCCCCCGAACACGCGTTCGCGTGTCACGAGCCCCTATCTTCCCCTTCTTGTTTCGATGAGGCGTGTCAATACCCTCGATAAAGAACGCCCTGATCCTTCCCTGCTTCCTTCTTGTTGATGCGGGGTTGTGTCGCGACTGACTGGGTAACCCTCATGCACCGGCGGGCCCATTGTTTGGAGGAATGTCACCGACAAGGCGCATGTGAGGCCAATAACTAAAGTTACTAAACCGAGGAGCCAGAGCGAGTTGACCCACACGGCAGGGCTGGGCGGAGAGAATGGCATGGTCGGATGAGGAAGTATAGAAGGGACAGAGGTATAAGACCCGTTCGAATTGGCGAGGATCTGATGCATGTCCTGAGCGTTCGGTTTGAGGTCCTGTGTAGACACAGAAGTCCGTAAAATCGGCGCACCACCGAGTTTTGTCTCCGCTACCTTCTTCTGTCCATGACTCCATAGGTCCGGGTCCTTCGTCAGGGCGGAGCAACACCAGATTGTACTCTTTCTTCGCTCGCCGCTCGCTGATGACCGACGCAACATTCTCAAACGTTGCACAAAAGGGGGCGGTCATCACTCACGATGCAGTAGGCCACCAGGTGACGGCCCGGTGCCGTCAGTGTGCCATCTAGGCGGTCGGTCATCTCGGGAGTCTACATAAACGGACGGAGCTCGGGATCCTCGAGCATAAGATCCGTGCACACGACCACGCGATAAGCAGCATCTCCCGTCGGGGTCGGCCTATCATCGAGACCCGTGACGGCCTTCGGCGACGTGCTCTTGACGCCGTCCACGCCGACGACGAGATCCGCACAGGGTACTTTGCCATACGCGAGAGTGACGCTCGGCGCCCCCGGGACGGAAGGATCGGGCTGAAAAGCACGAACGGGCGCTGAGGCAGATTCGTACGCCGGGTGCGGTGCGCGCGAGCCGATGGAGCATAGCTTGGTAGTCCGCGCGATGGATGTGGTAGTACAGAGCGCCATGATCGCGGGTCATGCACGAGCCCCAGCGCGTGTACCCTACGCGCACGCCGTGTCGTATCGCCGAAAGACGTCCGGGTTGGGTTCGACCCCGTACGCGGGCAGTGCGGGGCCTAGGCCCCATCGCAGCAGGAGTCGCGTCGCGTTGTGTGAGATGCGACTCTACGTGAACGTCGCTCAGCTCGCGGGCAGACTCGGGCAGTGTGTCGCGGTGCCCTGGGTGCGCGCCCGTGTGAGTGGCTACGAGGCCGCCGATACGCGCGCGGAGTACTCTGATGTTGAAAGAAGCGCGGCACGGCGTACGCCGTAGAGGGGCGGCACTTCCTCGAGGGGAGTGTCTGTGACAAGTTCTTGCGGATCGCTTTGTTGCGGGGTTGAGGGGGTTGTTAGGGGCTCGAGGGAAGGTGGTAAAGTCAGATGGGATCTAGAACACCGCATGTACTAGACATTTGCCATCCACCGAATAGTTCATATTTCCGTTATCCGTTTCTTGGTCACCTCGCAGACTCGGAGAGCAGGAGCATCCACAGGATATGGACGTTCCAGTCAGGATATAACAGACAGATACAAATTCTACGCACCAAAGCCCGCAGAATACAGGTCCCCCGCATGCTCCTTTACTGAACGGTTTCCGCATGGAAAGTCAGACACCCGTGGCGCACGTGCTCGATCTAGGAAGATTATTGCGCTCTGTGCTCACCGCCATGGCTCTAGCAAGACTTCTTCGTGATCAACCCATGGCCAGGTGGCTCCTCTCGGTTGTAAGTTCGATTGGCTGCGAAAGTGTGGGGATCATGTTTCTGAGAGGGAGAGAACAAGAAAGAGTACGAACGACGATTCTGAGAGACTGCGCGAAGATGCGAACGAAGGTTTGGCTACAAAACACAAGGCTGGTGAGAAGCGACGGTGAAAGAATAAGAATGCTATTGGGAGCGACGGTCTAGCTGTATTCAAAAAAAGGGGGAGATCACGCAGGGAGAAGATCTGAACGCAAAGTATTAGGATTGGGATCGATGCCTGCATGCATTCCACCAAAGCAGGAGGCATTGTTTGAATACATGGGCTACCTCCCGAGGGTTGTAGTAAAGTAAGGGTATTGGGAGAATGAGACAATGAAGGCGAAGGTTGGAAAGCTATACGGAAAGAAAGAGGTGGTGGTGTCGGCGAACGTGGGAGGCGGGAGTCAGCGATGGCGGACACTGAGAGAGAATGGGAGGGATGTCGACAAAGACGAAGCGAAAAGGGAGCATGTATGAAGAAATGGGGCGATGTGAGCACAGGAAGGGGAAAAAAGACCAAAGAATGAGGCTATGTGAGAAGCGTGGCGTCCATTCACGCGTGCCTGTAAGGCTTGCCTTATACAGTGGAAGGAGCTAGAACGGAATGGCTAACTGCGAGTTTGGAAATAGACAAAAGAGAAAGAGGTTGCAATACTGAATCGATTGAGAACGCGCAAAAGATACTTGAGCAGGCGACGGAAAGTTAAGCTCAGGAAGGAACGTATGGGTCGCGAGGCGATTGGCGAGTAGCTTTTCAGGCGTCGCCGCGAAGCAAAGTCGTCTGCGAGGGCGGTGAGAACGATGGAGAAAAACGAAACGTACACGGATTGATGGAAATCCGAACGGCGGCTCGGTGGTCCAGATTGTCGTGGCTGGTAGGCGAGAGAGCACACAAATAGAGAGGAGGGGATGGACCACAGATGCCTGCCTTTGACTCGGCCAGGCACGGGTTTTATATAGCCGAGTCCGAGACAGTAAATGACACTCTACGCACAAGGTGAGTTAGAGGGCGGAAAGAGTAAAAGAAAGCGCGGAGGCAGTACTGCCGGCGACACAGCGATGATGACGAAAGGTAGGCGGTGTCCAAAAAGGATGGGAAACTTGAGTAAAATATGCAGGTGCGCAACAGCGAGCGCGGAGACGACGAGGGTGAGGAATGTGTGGGGATGTTCGATGATGGAAAAAGCGTACGGTGAACGGGTAAATAGCACTGGAAATGGAAGCGGAAGGCCTAAAGCAAAAAGGAGAAAAAGGGACGCACAAAAGGAGAGTTGATTGGGCCAATAATACAGCAAAATGCTTTCCTAACAGAAATCTCGTTCAGAGTCTTCAGACGGAGGTGCGACTTCCGAGGGTCTGTGTGCGATGTGTGCTATGTGGAACAATGGGCTTTTCGAGGCAGCGGCACTTGTGGCATTGGTCAACGATGCTTGGGCGATCTGCGTGTCTTCGGTCGGCGAGCTTGCCAATGGTTGTGAGGATCGACTGTTAGAGTGGCCGAGTTTGAGGCACGAAAAGCTAAACGAAGGGTGGAAAGGCTGTCAGTGGGGGTAACTCTCGCTCGAACCACAGTTTTTTTCTCAGGCTTGAGCCTTGCTGTAATCTGTAGGTTTGGTCGATTGAAATAGAATTTTCTCCCATGAACCCTCTCAGTCTCTCTAACGCAACTAACGCAACTGGAACATTACTCTACTGCCTTCCCTTTCCCTTTCCCGCCTCCTCTACTACCTCACTGGTAAATTTGTCATTTCTTGCCCTTGAGATTGACAGAAGTCCCCACCCTTCCGCACTATTATGTTCCAGTTCCATAATCCCCCGCTCGCGCCAGGTCAAAATCTTCTTACGCAAGACCCAGCTTGCGCCCATCCGTTTCAAGCAATCACCGCCACGTGTCTGAGTGGGAAGATAAGACAACTGCCCTTTGCCCTACTCCCCTCACCCTCTACGCAACACCTCACATATTACTCCCTCACAGCACCCAATCCTCCTCCCAAAGCCCATCACTTCCCTACCCGCGATATGACCGACCAGCCTAGTTCCGCTCATTTCCAAGCACTCTTAGAGTCTGCCGTGCAGGCCTATGAGAAACAGAGTGGCGCCACATTGGCAGACTCGGGAAATTCGCTCGCCATGCAACTACAACGTTGTCACTCCGTCAATGACATTGCTACATTGATTCAAGGCCAAGCGCAGTCCTTCGATGATTCCCGCCAACATGATAGGATCTTCAAGTCCATCAAGACTACTGTTTCAATTTTATCCCCGGTTTCTTCCGTCGTATCCTTCGCCGACAACGTCAGCCTAGTACGTCGGAAAATACTCATAGCCTATTTTAATCTCTGACCAATTTGACAGTCATTACTCCCACATGCAAAGGCGATACACACTACTCTCGGCATCCTACTAGACGTACGTGCCGTTCTCGAGCTTGATATGTAGATATCTTTTTGACGTCCAAATCAATCAGGCGGCCAATGGTGTAGTTGCGAGCTGTGATGCACTTGCCGACATGCTCGAGTCAATCGGGCACTTCGTCAGCCGTCTCAGAATATATACAGAGAAGTCCCACCCCACGCCCACAGTGGACGAGATATTGGTGAAGTTAATAGTAGAGCTAATTTCCACGCTCGTTCTGGTGACCCAAAAACTCAAGAAGCGACGATTCCGTGAGTCATTTGTTGCTGACGCGATCACTTACTCAGCGCGACGCAGTCGTAGTCAAATGGGTAAAGCATTTCTTCGCGGTCAAGGACATCGACGCGGCACGGAAGAGGTTCGAGCGACTCCTGCAAGAAGAGGTTCTGGCTGTCGGAGCTCAGACCCTCAAGGCCGTCGAGGGTAAGCGAACACACACAGCTTGTAAATCGCCATGTATTAAATACCCTTCCATCTCAAAACAACAAAGCATCCACTGACGGTGTCCAGGGAACCCTCAGTACGTTTGACGTTTGTAAATGAGCTAGTTTCATGTCTGACTGAGTATCAGATCAAATGAAACGTCGGTTATTTTCTCACGTTGGCCAATAATGCGTGGAATCGCTGAGATACTCTGGCAGGTGACGAGCTGCTGAATAATATTCGAAATTGGCTGTCTCCCCCCGATCCTTGGAAGAATTTCAACATCGCCCGCACATCGCGATATAGCGATACTGGGGCGTGGTTCGTTAAGGGAAACACACTCTCAGAATGGAAGGTTTCTGGACCTAGTTCCTTATTATGGATTAACGGGAAACGTCAGTTGCCGCCCGGCGTTCGTGTTTTCCCCAGAGACTGACGGCCATCACCTTCGTAGCGGGCGCTGGCAAGAGCGTCCTTTGGTCAGTGAATCCTCCCATAGTTTCGTCTTGAGAACTTATGGTGTTCCCCAGTTCCACCATCATCGAGGAGATCAAGACGATGCAGGAATCTGGAGATGCATCACTCGCCATGTATTACTATGATTTCAGGGAGGATAAGAAGAAGGATCTATTCGGGCTACTTTGTTCCGTGCTGTTCCAACTCTGCGAGCAGTCCGATTCATACCACACTATCCTTTCCACTTTTTATTCGACACACCTCAATGGCGCACGAGCCCCCAGTAACGACGAACTCATTCGTTGTTTTATCGACTTGGTGAAACTCCCAGGATCTCGACAGGTTTATTTGATCGTAGATGCGTTGGACGAATGTCCAAGCACATCTTCTCTGACATCTCCCCGAGAGCAGCTCTTGTCGTTTTTGGAGGACCTCGTTGAGAAAGAACTCCCAAACCTGCGCATATGTGTTACTAGCCGACCCGAGGTGGACATGAAGACTCTCCTGGATCCACTAGCATTCCGTTCTATTTCATTACAGGACGCGACTGAACAAATGAATGACATCAAGAAGTATATCGAGTCGACCGTTTGGACGAATAAAAAGATGCAAAACTGGAGTCTGCGCCACAAGCAACTCGTGACTGATGTTCTGACAAGAAGGGCAGGTGGAATGTAAGACATTTATTTATACGTTATGTTTTGACAGGACTCACCGGCACGTTTCTGGTAGGTTCAGATGGGTGTATTGCCAACTCGAACACCTCGCCAACTGCCTCCCGGTGGACATCGAACGTGCTCTGGACGAGTTACCGGCGACGCTCGATGAGACATACGAACGTACGTTGCGAGAGATCGAGGGCAGGAAGTCTGGACATGCCTGTCGACTCCTTCAATGCGTCGCCGTCGCTTGCCGCCCACTTCTTGTTGAGGAACTGGTGGACATTCTCGCATTTGATTTCGAGGGAGCGATTCCGGCATTTCGCGAAGAGTGTCGGCTGAACAACCCGATAGAAGCGGTGTTATCCACCTGCTCCACATTACTTTCCGTTGTCAAAGACTGGAGTGGCCAAGTCGTGCAATTTGCCCACTTCTCGGTCAAAGAGTTCTTGATGTCTACCCGCTTTGCCGAAAAAGGCGACACTATCTCGAGCCGCTACCACATTTCCATGACACCAGCCCATACCGTCATCACCCAAGCATGTCTGGGTATGCTGTTGCACCTGGACCAAGACATTACCAGAGACGACCTAACCCGATTTCCCCTTGCTGAATATGCTGCTGAGCATTGGTTCGCGCATGCTCGTTTTGAGGGCGTGTCACAAAACGCGGAGGAGGGGATGAAACAGCTTTTTGATCGGACGAAACCACATCTTTCCATCTGGCTCTGGATATATGACCCAACAATGGACTACGTCAAGGAACGTTTAGAATCCGAAGGGCCATCCCCACCGCGTGGATCCCCCTTACACTATGCCTCTTCTTGCGGTCTACATGACATTGCAAAGATCTTGGCCACCGAGTACCCAAAGGATTTGATTTCTCAGGGCTTTGATGATGGTGTCCCATCAACGCCATTGCATCTGGCCTCGGACAAGGGACATGTGGATTTGGCCCGGATGCTCGCGGGGCTCGGCGCCGATGTGTCAGCTCAAGACAAGGACGGTAACACCCCACTGCACCTGGCGTCGTCCAATGGTCATGTGGACGTGGCCCGGATGCTCGTGGAGCTCGGCGCCGACGTGTCAGCTCAGGACAATGACTGTCACACCCCGCTGCACCTGGCGTCATCCAACGGTCGTGCGGACGTGGCCCGGATGCTCGTGGAGCTCGGCGCCGATGTGTCGGCTCAGGGCAAGGACGGTCACACCCCGCTGCACCTGGCGTCGTCCCGGGGTCATGGTCATGAGGTCGTGACCCGGATGCTCGTAGAGCTCGGTGCCGACGTGTCGGCTCAGGATAAGGACGGTCGCACCCCGCTGCACCTGGCGTCGTCCTGGCGTCGCGTGGGCGTGGTCCGGATGCTCGTGGAGCTTGGAGCTGATATGTCGGCTCAAGACAAGGACGGTCGCACCCCGCTGCACCTGGCGTCGTCCCGGGGTCGTGTGAACGCGGCCCAGATGCTCGTAGTGCTCGGTGCCGATGTGTCGGCTCAGGACAAGGACGGGAGCACCCCGCTGCACCTGGCATTGTCCAAGGGTCGTGCGCACGTGGCCCGGATGCTCGTGGAGTATGGCGCTGACGTGTCAGCTCAGGACAAGAACGGTCGCACCCCAATTGGCATCTATAATGGGTCATACGGTCATGACACAGATGCTCGCAGCACTGCAATTTGATAGTCATCTTTAATAAGAAAAAGTAATACATCATACCTGATGGTTTGAACATGTGGCTTTGCAATGTCCTACCGTTGAGCAATTCCTAAACGCATGGCTGGGATCTACTTATTGAATATGCCCGAAATATTAGAAGAGTGATTGACTTGCCCTCGGCTTCCATCGCTGTGCACATCACGTTGTCATGCGCACGCTACTCGGGCCTGTCAGGAAGGCGGAAGTCCTTTCGGTTGAGGCGAGAGGACTCTTGCATCGCAGCCGCATGTGGTAACACTTTCAGGGATGGGCGATAGGTTTTGTGAAGGAAGGGCGGGGGAAGAAGAGGAGCGGGTGTGCACGGGGCATCATGACATGCTCGTAGAAGAGCACGCATTTGAGTGACAAGACAATATGAAGGCAGGGTGTGAGCACCACTGTGTTTTTCATAGTGATCTCGGTTCCTTGCACACTGCAAGGCTAAATAAAGGAATTGGCACATGTCAACGGACCACAGTTTGTCAACGTCGATAATGATGAGGCTGGCCGCGATGCACATACCAATATAGGATGATACATGCCTCTCAATGGGGCTAGGCACCCTTTTGGATGGACCCAGCAGCTTGCGATCCATGATATGCCACCTTACCATGCATTTGACGAATGACAAGAGCTTCCAGACGCCGCAGAGGACATTGATACACCACTGGTGGTCATCGATCATCCCTGAACGATGCAGCTAGTACATCCCGTGGCAGGGCCGCCACAAAATCCGCAAAGTCAGCACCTGGATCTACTCCCTTCTTCCGTCCACGACTCCGACGGATCCGTCATTTAGGTGGAACAGCACAAGGGTTTTTTTCCCTTTTCTCTCTGGAGATCCCGCACGGTTCCCGAATGACGTCAAAAAAAAACCTCTCACAAGTCACACTCGCGATGCAATATGTCCCTAGGTGATCACGAGGGGCCATCCATACGGCCGTCGCAAGTACCCCGACGAGAGGGTGGAGCTCTGGATCCTCGAACATGACATCAGCGCTTACCACCGCGCGATACGCAGCATCGCCCGTAGGTGTGGCCCTGTCATCTAGCCCCGTGACGGCCTTTCTGCAGCGTACTCTTCACATTGTCCCTGCCGACGAAACAATCTATATAGAGCACCTTACCAGTTTCGAGCGTGACGCACAGCCCGCACGCAATGACCGGGTCCGGTTGCACATCGAATGCAGTGGTGCCGAGGCAGAGGCGCGACCCCAGGGCTGTACAGGCGAGAAGATGGAGCATCGCATGGTAGCCTGCTGCGCGATGGATTTGGTAGTATGGCGCGCCGTGGTCACGCAGCTCACGCTATGTGTGCGGGAACCAGTGCATGTATCCAACGCGCTTGCAGGTGCCATTCCTTCGAACGACGATCACAATGAGCTTGACGGCATGTACACAGAAGGGGGTGCTCAGGCCCCGGCGGTAAGAATAGCCTCGCGAGACATTTACCCTCATACCGACTCCATCCAGCTCGCATGCAGGCTCAAGCAGTGTGATGCAGTACCCAACACGAGCGCGTATGGGCTACAGCGAGGACCCCAATCCCTGCGCCAAGTACGATGATACTGAGGGTGAAGGTAGCGTGGTGAAAACCATAAAGGGGGAGCGACAACGCCGATGAGAATGGCTGAGACTATTTCCGCAGATTTTGCTTGGATGGCGCATGGAGGGAGTGGGAGAGGGAAAATGCGATGTATGCGGGGTGGGTACGATCTTCAGGCTGCTCCGACCTAATCGCAGAAAAGTCGGATCTGATCAGGGGCAATGTAGTGATATTGGGGATATGGTGCAAAAGGAGGGTTATAGGACACAGGTCATGCCAATGCTGCTGGTCATGTATTGCTTAAAGGGAGAATAACAGTAACAGTGAATGGTGTAGTGGTTATTATGTTTTGCTTACATGAGTGAGCAAGGTGAGGCTGCTGGTTCGATTCCGTGATGGTGCGATCCATTTTATCATCGTACACATCGACCCATCTGCATTGGATATGTTTGTTTTTTTCAAGTTGCCCAATCCATGTCATGTGTTGAATTTTTATGTACTATTTTTCTGCGCCATCTACATACTAGGGACAAATGTCCCACTGGTCGAGTTTTTCAGGTGTCGGCGACCCCATATCCACGTGGCTGGCGTGTCATATTTGAAACTCCGCTTCGGCACATGTTTGAGGGAGTGACGGTCTGCGTGAGTCGGCGTGATGAAGGCGAACTTTGCTATCTCAGCAAATACTGCATCGTTTTCATTCATTCAACTTCACAGACGAAAGTATAGTGCAAGAACTTAGATGTGTAAAGTAAAATAATTGAATTTTCATGTTTTTAGTGGAGTGCCGACTTGGGGGTGAGCGCCGACTTGGGGGTCAGCCATAGTAGTCTGTGGCTACGCCATCGAAAGTCGTCGCGTCGCCAACGTTTCTATAATTTCTACATCCGCTCGGAACCTGCCGGTTCTGCTTCAAACTCTGTTCTTCTTTCCCTACCTACTGTACTGTATTTCATACGCCATAGGCAAGTGCATGAATCATTTTAACATGTGCAAATTTGATTGGCCAGGCTAATATACCTAGGTGTATGTTCGGAAGCATCCTTAAGCAGTATGTTGAGGACAGTCGCCGTCAGTCGGTTGAAGTCTGGAGAGGAGAGGACTTTTTGCTTCATCTTTTAATCCCTAGTGGATCTCCTCGGACTTAATCTGGGTGTGAAGTAAAATGCTGGTTGCGGGCCTCTGAACGCCCGTCAGTGGCCCGAGTTGTCGTAGACAGTGATTGCAGCGTGTCGCCCAACGTGACTTGTGGATCATGCCTTTTGATGTGAGAAAAAGCTGTTGTACCCAAAGAAAACGTCTTATCGTGAAAATTGTATGCGTAGCTGTTGGCTTACATTCACACTATATGCACAATCCGATGATACAAATTTCCTACAAAAAAGACGTTTGAGGTTTGGATGACGATGGCTAACTATCTGTTGGGGTAACACACATAGATCATGATATCGTACAAATGGGCGTGTTCCACGCGAGTTTTGGTATCAACAATTTCTTGCCTGAAACTGCATCGTGGTGTCGAAGGTTAACCGCGAGGGGAAGGAGAAAGACCGAACGGACAAAGGGATGAGGAGGACGTCTGTTATTCATAACCCGGCCTTAACCATCATCATCCCGGCACGCCCTCCGTCGGCGCCACGATCGCCATCGCCAGCGAGCGCCTCGATACGCTCACGTCCGCCGGCGTTCCACCACCAGTCGACCTCCGCGTACGCGTCGTATCCAAACTGGAACCGACTCTTCGTCCGGTCCGCCCACTGGTTCGGGTTCCCGTCCGTCGAAATCGGCGGCGGCTTGCAACCCCCTCCCTCTTCCTCGTCATATGAGTCGTCTTCGAGCTCGGCAGCCATCGCGGCGCGCATCGCTTCGTCCCTTGCACGCTGTGCGGGACCGTCGGGCAGGTGGAAGATCTTTTGGTTGAGCCGCGAGGAGTCTTGCGTTGTTGACGCGCGCAGCAACCTGGGCACTTCGGTGAGTTGGGGAGAGGTGTTGTGTGTATGTATGTGTGTGAGGGAGGAGAGGGAGGAGAAGGAGGAAAGTAGATATGTAGCGGACCGGAGGTCTTGGTAGGCCTGGAGAAGGACCGGAACTTGTGCGAGTGATGAGACGTGTGAGAGTAACGAGCTGAGGACCGCCGCGCCTTTGACTGCGATCGCGGCGCCTTGAGCACTGTAAGGCTATCAGAGAGAGGATCAGTCATCACATGCCACCGGATCCGCATGGTACACTGGCATGCGTACCGGCATCGGATGGTACGTGTCACCCAAGAGCACCAGACGTCCCTTTTGGTGAACCCAAGTCGGCAGAGTTTGTCCATAAGACGCCACTTTAACGTCGAATTCACAAACGAAAGGTGCTTCTGAACGCTGTGACAATGGCCGAGGAATTCAGCCGGCTTCGATACGCGTACTGGCGGGTCGACAGAGCCCGAAGGGTGAGGTTACGTACCGTGGCTCAAAGTCCGCAAAATTGGCGCGCATCTTGTCTCCGCTGTCTTCTTCTGTCCATGACTCTACAGATCCGTCGTCAGGGTGGAGCAACACCAGATTGTACTCTTTCTTCGCTCGCCGATGACCCAATACAAATATTCCTCAGATATTGCTTACCGAAAAAAAGTCACGACTTACGATACAGTAGGCCATCAGGTGACTGCCCGGCGCCATCCAAGCGGTCATCTCGGGTGTCTCCACAAACGGACGGAGCTCGGGATCCTCGAGGACGAGATCGGTGCGCACGACCGCGCGATATGCAGGATCGTCCGTCGGCGTCGGCCTATCGTCGAGCCCCGTGATAGCCTTCTGCAACGTGCTCTTGACCCCATCCGCGCCGACGATGAGACAGCACTTCGCCACACGCGAGCGTGACGTTCGGGCTTCCCGCGACGGAAGGGTCGGGTCGAACGGCACGAACGAGGGCGCCAAGGCAGATACATACGTCGGTTGCGGTGCGCGCGAGATGATGGAGCATCGCTTGGTAGTCCCCGGGATGGATGTGGTGGTACGGCGCGCCGTGATCGTGGGTCATGCACGAGCCCCAGCGCGTGTACCCTACGCGCCCGCCCGCGTCGTATCGCCGAAAGACGATCGAGGTCGGTTCGACGCCGATCGCGCGCGGCGCGGGGCCTAGGCCCCAGTGGAGCAGGACTCGCGTCGCGTTGGGTGAGACGAGACTCGGATCCCCGCGCTAACCTCGCCCGGCTCGGGCGCAGATTCGAGCGGTGTGTCGCGGTGCTCTGCGTGCGCGAACGTGTGAATCGCTACGAGGGTGCCGATGCCCGTGCTGACCACTGTGGTATTGAGGCTGAGGGCGGCGCGGCGTCCGCCGTGGAGGGAGGGAGGGGGTGACACCTTCTCGAGGGGAATGTGTGCGACAAGTTCTTGGGGCTTGCTTTGCTGCGGGAGCGAGAGAGCGAAGGTGCGCGGCGGTCGTTAGGGGCTGATGCAGATAGGCTTAGACCTCTCTTGAGGGAATGGGCAAAGTCGGATGTGATCTAGGACACCACATGTACATCACAATAGCCATCGAGCGCCTTCAGCCACCGAATAGTTCATCTTTCCGCTATCCATTTCTTACCTTTGGCCGTCTCGCCGGCTCGTAGAGCAGGAGCATCAACAGGATATAGACATTCCAGTCCTTGTTCCACAGGATATCGCGGACAGATACGAATTCTACGCACCAAAGTCCACAGAATACAGACCCCCCGCATGCTCTTCTACCGACCGGTTTCCACGTGGAAAGTCAGACACTCGTGGCGCCTGTGCTCGCTCTAGGAAGATGATTGTGCTCCGTGCTCACCGTCACAGCTCTAGCAAGACGGCTCGTGATCAACCCATGGTCAGGTGGCTCCTTTCGGGTTTACATTCGATTGGCTGCGAAGTGCGGGGATTGTGTTTATGAGAGAAAGAACAAGAAGGGGGCGAAGAAAGAGCACGAACGACGGTTCTGAGAGACTGCGCGAAGATGCGGACGACGGTTCCGCTATACAAAACTGAGTCGGGTGAGAAGCGACGGCGATAAAGACGTTGGATTGTTGCATTGAAAGAAAGGGGAGATCACGCAGGGAGAAGATCTGAACGCAAAGCAATAGATTTGGGATCCACGCCTGCATGCATTCCACCAAAGCAGGAGGCATTGTTTGAATACATGGACTACATACCGAAGCTTGTATTAAAGTAAGGGAATTGGGGGATTGAGTCCACAAAGGCGAAGTCAGGAAAGCGTTATAGAAAGAAAGTGGTGGTGGCGCCGGCGGAGGTGGGAGACGGGAGACAGTGATGGCAGACACTGAGAGAGAACGGGGGCGATGTCGACAAGGACGAAGCGAGAAGGGAGTATGTATGAAGAAATGGGGCGATGTGAGCACAGGAAGGGGAAAAAAGACCAATGAATGGGCTTATGAGACAAGAAAGGTGACACGTAGACTCGTGGCGTCCATTCACGCGTGGCTGTAAGCCTTGCCTCACACAGTGAAAGGAGCTTGACCGGAGTGGCTAAACTGTGAGTTTGGAAAATGACAAAAAAGAAAGAAATCCCGAATCGATCGAGAATGCGCAAAAGATACTTGAGCAGGTGACGGAAGGTAAAGCCCGGGAAGGAACGCAAGGGTCGCGAGGCGATTGGCGAGCAGCTTTTCAGGCGTCGCCGGGAGGCAACGTGGTCTGCGAGGGCGGTGAGAACGACGGAGAAATACGAAACGTACACGGATTGACGGACAGCCGAACGGTGGCTCGGAGGTCCAGGTTGTCGTAGCTGGTAGGCGAGGCGAGAAAGCGCACGAATAGAGAGGAGGGGATGTACTGTAGATGCCTGCCTTTGATTCGGCCAGGCGCGGGTTTCATATATGCGAGTCCGAGACAGTAAATGACACTCTACGCTCGAGGTGAGTTAGAGGGCGAAAAAGAGGAAAAGAAAGGGTGGAGGCAGTACTGCCGGCGACATACCCACACGGCGATGATGACGAAAGGTAGGCGGTGTCCAAAAAGGAGGGAAACTTGAGTAAAATATGCAGGTGCGCAACAGCGAGCGTGGAGACGACGAGGGTGAGGAATGTGTGGGGATGTTCGATGGAAAAAGCGCACGGTGAACGGGTAAATAGCACTGGAAATCGAAGCGGAAGGCCTAAAGCAAAAAGGAGAAAAAGGGACGCACAAAGGGAGAGTCGATTGGGCCCATAATACAGTAAAACCCTTTGCTAACAGAGATCATACAGTATTGATCAGACCGCGGTCCGACTTGCGAAGTTGCGAGGTGCTGTGTGCGATGTGTGCTACATGGAAGAATGGGCTTTTCGAGGCAGCGGCATTTGCGGTGTTGGCCAATGATCGGAGGAATTTAGGGCACGGCGAGAGGAGCATGGTTGTGAGAGGGAGAAGATCGATTGTTAGGGTGAAAGAGGCCGAGTTTGAGAGGCAGAAGGGCGGAAAAAGAAGGCTGTCAGTGGTTGAAAGTGCAGCCTGAGCCCACGCGCTTGCTGGCCTTAGTACCCGTCGTGCCAACTGGAACTACTCTCGAACTACGGTAATGTAGTGTTTTTCTTGAGCTTTGCTGCGATGCCGTCTGTTTGTATTTATGGACGCCTCAAATCATTTAATTTCTGTATCATCCTTTCGGAATACGAGAGATCCGTCTACACAACTAACCAACCGGAACATTCAACTCATTACTCTACTGCATTCCCTTTCTCGCCTCCTCTACTACATCACTGGTAAATTTGTCATTTCTTGCCCTTTTTTGTTTTTGGATTCGATTTTTGTGCGCCTCGGGGTACAGAACCCCATGTAGCACTTCTAGTATGTATGTGGGTCTCCTTGCGGGTATATGTGTGTATATAGAGCATTACGCTGTATTCGGGCTGCGTTTCCTCATAAACCAGGGTTATCGTTGCGTACCGCCTCCTCCGAATGTTGTAAGTCGGGCGCGGGTGTGAGTGGCGCGGCAGGGAGCCGTGGAAATGACAAGTGGCAGTTTCCGTGCTGAACTCTTCGGAAGTTGCCTCTCGTGGTTGTGTCGTCTCAACGCTTGGGGATTTCTTACCCTTGAAATGACAGAAGCCCCCACCCTTCCGCACTATTATATTCATTCAATAATCCCCCGCTCGCACCAGGTCAAAATGTTCTTCAGTGCTAGACCCAGCTTGTGCCCATCTGTTTCAAGCAATTGTAGGGAGCTGAGTCTTGAGGACCTAGCTGAGTGAGTTCAAGTTTGTAGTTCTTGAAGGAAGATGAGAGGCTGCATTCCCGGGAGAATGGAAATGCGCAAGGATGAAAACAGGAAATGCAAAGATGTTGGTGTGCAGGGTGTTGGAAACGACGATGGGCTGTGCGCGCGGGAACGCGTTACTTAAGCTCAGTCTGAAAAGAAGTGACTATGATTGCTGCTAACCTGTGCGCGCGGGAACGCATTACTTAAGCTACGTGCGAGTCAGTTATCGTACATTGTCCGACAAAAAATAGAGTACTGACCTCAGTCTGAAAAGAAGTGACTGAGGTCTTTAGGCTACAGAACTGTGTCTATATATACTGTTCTCTTTATGCATTTTAGAGTACCAAAATGTGTGTAGGAATCTTTGAGCGTGCGAGCGTACAGTACGAAAATGTCCTATGGAATAATAATGGTCGAATACCACACGCGGTGGTTGAATACCGCACGTGGATCACGTGGTCGACGCGCGTCGTCGATTTGTCCAACACCCCCCCTCGAACCTAGCGTCGTACACCCATTTCCATCGTAAACTTTGAGTGCTTTTCGCCCGGCAAACCTTTCATCATGATATCTGCAACTTGTTCTCCGGTTGGTACGTACTCCAGTTCGATCTCCTCCTCTTCAACTTTGCGGCGTAGATAGTGGTACCGGACTTCAATGTGTTTTGTCCAATCGTGGAACTGGGGGTTTTTCGCGATCTTCATCGCTGATTGGTTGTCCATCCGAAGTAGGGTCGGTTCGGTGGTGTCGAGTCCTAACTCGGTGAGTAAACGTCTTAACCAGATCGCCTCTTTCGTCGCGTGTGCCCCTGCTATATATTCAGCTTCAGTGCTCGACAACGCAATAGATGTTTGTTTTTTCGACGACCAGCTAATGGCGCTTCCTGCCAGTTTGAAGACGTAACCCGACGTTGAGCTGCGGTCGCTGCGCTCGTTCGCCCAATCTGCGTCAGCATATCCGCTGAGTGTCAAACCTCCGTCGGATCCACGTTGGTAGACGAGGGACCAATCCTTCGTCCCCGCAAGGTAACGGAAGACTCGGTCGAGCGCACGTTGGTGTTCATCGCCCGGTTTCGCGGCATGCCTCCCGAGTATTCCAACGGCGTAGGCCAGGTCGGGTCGTGTCCCCAACATCGGGTACATGAGGGCTCCGATAGCCTGTTGGTAAGACTTGACGTCTATTTCTGGATGTTCTAATTTGTGCAGGTGCTCGTTCGCGAGGGCTGGTGTGTTGATCGTCCGGACGTCGTTTTTCCCGGAACGTTCGAGGATTTCTTCGATCTGTCGCTGTTGCGACAGCTCGATCCGGCCTGCTTCGCGGTCGCGTTTGATGTGGATCCCTAGGATGTATGCTATTTCCCCTAGGTCAGTCATGTCGTAAGCTTCCTTCAAAGCCTCTTTGTCCCCTTCAATGAGCTTGATATCCCTGCAGACCATGGTAAAGTCGTCGACGTAGAGTAGAATGATGGAAACGACACCGTCTCGAAATCGGACGAAAACGCCGTGGTCGGCTTCGGTGCGTGTATATCCCATCTCTTCTAGTTCGGCCTTGACGTTCTTATACCACGCGCGGCCGCCCTGCTTCGTGCCGTAGACGGCTTTTTTCAGTTTTAGCACCATACCCTCGGGAACGTCAAATCCAGGCGGAGGCGTCATGTATATTTCCTCTTCAAGTTCTGCGTTGAGGTACGCCGCCTTCACGTCCATTTGGTGGACTTCCCAGTTGAGTTCCGTGGCTAATGCAAGTATGGCGCGCAGTGAAGCGAGCTTGGCCACAGGTGCGAACGTCTCGTCGAAGTCCACACCCTCCACTTGCGTGAATCCTTGCGCTACGACGCGGGCCTTATACTTTTGGATTGATCCATCCGGCCCTCGTTTGATGCGTAGGACCCACTTGCTGCCTAAGATTTTTCGATTTTCAGGCCGTGGGACCACGTCGTATACCCCCATGATTTCGAAACTTCTCTTCTCCTCTTCGCAAGCGGCATCCCACATGTCAGCGTCAGGGCGTTTCATCGCCTCCGCGTATGTCTTCGGATCCAGCATCGTGTCGACGCGGGCTAAGCTCGCGCGTTTGCTTCGCGCTTGGGGTCCATAAGACGAGACTGAAAATCTAGGATCATCCCCACGGACTGGTATCTGCGAGGCGCGTTTCGGCTGCGACGATGATGGTTGTGCCGTCGACGATGTCGGTTGTGGTATTGTCGGCGCTTGGTTTTGCGGTTGAGGGAGTTGGAGTTGCGGTGGATCTGGTTGGGTGACATGGTTTGGTTGTGCTTGATCTTGCGCTTGCGCTCGATCTTGCACTTGTGATTGATTTGTAGTTGTGTTTGTGTCGACGTTACTGTTTTCAATAGTCAATCGCTCGTATCGGCGTTCGCCTTCGTCGAAGATAACATCGCGTGATTCCAGGAATCGTCGAGTTTCTCGATGGACGAGGCAGTATGCCTTCCGCTGACAAGCTAGTCCTATGAACGTGCAGATGAGTGAACGCGATCCGAGCTTATGTCTTTGAGACTCAGGGATGTGGACGAAAGCCTGCGCCCCGAATACGCGTAGGTCGGAGATGTCGGGCTTGTTCCCGCTCCACGCTTCCTCCGGTGTTTAGGGTTCACCACGGGTATACCACGGGTACATTTTTATGTAACCGTAACCGTACCCGCCAACACCGTAACCGTACAGTTACGGGTATAAACACCGTATAAAACATATACGGTGTTGCGTTTTAACCGTAGTACTATACGGTGTCATGGTGTCATATAAAAACCGTGGTACTTATTGTCGCGATCGCGGCCTTCGGCCGCGTTTGTGACCTTCACGCACACTCCTGGATCACATGACCTTAAGAGGGGATCGAGAACGATGCCCCTAAGTCC
>QFFA01001976.1:0-10977 GCA_003316565.1 Russula foetens | reverse complement strand
GCTAGCACATCGGAGGAGGAGGAAGACTCCGAATCTGAATCTTCCCATGATCCACTCGAAATCCAAATCCCCTACAATCGTATTATCCTTTCCAGCCTCCTCACTTTCATCTTCCCTGTAACGGCTACCCTGCCCTCTACCCCCGAACAGGTCATGGAACTCCTCTCAGCAGCTCAAAAGTACGAAATGCACACCGTGCTTACTCGCATCCGCGACCGTCTCTCAAGACAAGTTCCGCCGTTCATCCGCCCAGAGAGCGCTTTCTACATCTACTCACTCGCCCAAAAATATGGGCTTCGTGATGAAGCGCGCCAGGCAGCTCGAGCGTCATTAAGCATTTCAATGACGTTTGATGATCTGGACGACGAACTCGACATCATGCCAGGTGCCTATCTCCACGAGCTTTGGAAGTATCACCAGAGAGTTCGAGGGAATCTTTTATTGGACCTGCTTGAATTTCGAACGAATGAAGCACGCGAGACACTGAAGGATCAACACTGCGTCAGGATGAGCAATCTTGGCATTCCCAGCTGGCTCGACGAATACATCGAGTCCATAGCAAAAAGCCCCGCTTCCTTCAATATTACCAAGTTTCACTTGACCTTGATGCACCATACCTCCCCCGCGACCCCTGGTTCTAGTAGTTGTCCATCATGTGCATCGATATCGAGCGAGACTATACACAACTTTTGGGAAGCTTTAACAGATGTCGTCAACAATAGCTTCGAGAGGGTAAGTCCGACTGAGTAGGCTGTATTTCGAGATTTAGCTGACTGCCCCCGAGGCAGAATCAGATTTCTTGCTCCTTGCAAGCGATGCACGCCCCCGAAGTCGTATAACATCAACGGCAGAGACCTCAACCGCACCACAAAACCTAAGTATGCGCGATGCGGATGTGATCCTCCAGTCATCCGATGATGCAAACTTCCGTGTCCATAAAGCTGTACTTTCGGAATCGTCGCCGTTCTTCAACAATATGTTTTCTTTGGCCCAACCTGCCCCCGACGAAATCGTTGATGGGTTCCCGGTCGTTCGTTTACCCGAGAATGCGGACGTGCTGCATAGTCTCGTCACTATGCTATACCCAATACCTTCTGTGATACCTAACTCCTACGACAAAGTCTTGGATCTTCTCGCTGCTTCACAGAAATACGAAATGGCCGCCATCCAATCATCCATTCGGGCCGAAGTCAGATGCAAAATATACTCCACGCTTTCCGGAAACGGGTCGTTCCATGCATATGCCATCGCATCCAGCAAAAGACTTGAACCAGAGATAGAAAGTATTGCCCCTCTGACTCTAGATAACCCCATGACGTTTGAATCCATCGGGGATGACGTGAGCTTGTTCGACGGATGGGCGCTGCGAGATCTTGCCCGATATCGCAAGCGTTGCTGCGACAGCGTTGTGCTATGCCTCGGAGCATTTCTAGACCCCCAGGACGGACCATCGAGAGTCTGGGTCGGTTGCCTCCACACGAACGAGGTGACCTCGGCCTCCCGAGGCGGCCAGCCTGTTCTTGCCGGCTGGTTACACAACTTCATCTCGCAGAATATTCGAGAACTACAGAAGAGTTATACACGCCCCCTCCTCGAGCAATCGGGTTTCCGAAAGCAATACTTGACCGCCCTCAAGAACCACATCCGGGTGACGAACTGCCTCTTCTGTTCAAGGCAACACGTGATGGAAGGAGAATCGTTCTGGGAACAATTGCAGAACAAGGTGACGCAGGCACGAGACAGGGTCTGATCTCTTTCAAACGGTCCTTCCACGCTTTGAGGCTCACGCTCTAACCATAGGTACCCTTCTATACTGAGCGCTGAAGGGCCCAGAGCAAATTATCCAAAATCCATCACTCCGCGGTTGTACCTGATTTAGCGTTTCGAGGTAGTTGGGAGGGCCATTTGTATATCGTGGTATGAACTCATTTCGTTGAACAATGACAACGTGTTGTGTGTGAGATTGAGGTTGTAATAGACTTCAATGCTTTCTTAAGAGCTCAGGCAACAGAACCAAGTAGGAGAAGCAGGCCTTTATATACATGCGGTCTCATACCGTAACTATTTACGGAATATCTACATTAATTGATGCTCGTGCGGCGAGCGCTCCACCGTCCAGAGCAACTCATTAGTGAGGTGCATCACTCGTAATTTGCCTAACGTGTGCTGGTAGGTGTGGTGCGTCGCTCCGTGGGGCACCCACTGGTCTTGATACATATGATGCACATGAGCGTGCGACATGTAATGTCCATGCTTACTTAGTCGGGCGCACGTTCGTACGGCGAGTCATATCCGTGTACACCCTTTCCAGGGGCACGAGGTATGCCATTTACTTGCCATGCCCACGCGCACATATCAGAGTACTAGTAAGGCGGGGGCGAGTATACCACCACCGTCTTACACCCTCCCCCTCAAAGATGAGCCCTCAGGGGTAAGATCGGACGGGAATACGGACATCGTTATACATTCATTAATTGTTGGGTGCTTATATGACAGCATCACCACAAGCGCGGGGACACATGTTATGCAAATGCATGACAATGACAGGTGACCACTGGCCACCGGCAACAGACGGAGCTGTCGCAAATAGCGCGCATGAGCGAATCGATTAGATACCACACACACACACACACGCATTTATCTTTCCGTAGCGAATTTCATATAACGGACCACACTGGCCATCGTTACTGTATATAGCCGTAGTTGACTTTTGTACCCTCAGTTCCCGTTTTAACTGAGGCCTGACGCGTCCCTGGAACTCAAACCCCAAACTCGTAGTTTGCAACAGACGACGGGGGACGGGGTATTTCCGAGGGGCGCCGGGCAGGCAGTTCGAACACGGGAGGCATTGGCGCGATTCCTGAGCCTTCTCAGGCCTCTCAAGGCCCATTAGCTCGTCCTCCTCGTCCTCACTCTCGTGGGAGTAATGGCTGCTCCCACGACTTGCGGTTCGGATCAGCGAAACACTGTGTGCACGCACTCGTAGATGCGGACCACACCCTGGTCCTCAAGAACATTGCTGCAGATTCCCCTGGGTGCTACAACCCAAGGCCCGAGCAGAACCGGCGCATGTCGCACACACCAAGCCGATGAGAGCACATCAGGCAACGTCGTAACAGGTCCATCATCCGTCACATTGTATGAGGACGCGCCAACATGCCAATACCTAAATCCAAGGTTTGGGCCAATAGACTCATGTCGAGTACCGCAAGACAGCCCTTGAGCCAGTGCTTGTTACACCTGGTCGGCGGTCAGCCGAGGATATCGCTCTAACAACTTCACTAGCTAAGTGAGGCCTTTTAGTATTTACAGAAAGCACCGTGACGAATTGGCTCTCGCACGTTCACTATAAAAGAAAAAGCAACTGAATTTCAGTAGTTTGACATACTGAATGGTGCAGAATCACATTAATTTCAGTCGTTAGCATACTGAAAAAAAGTCGCAAAGATTTCATATGACTACTGACTGGGTGCAGATTCGTTGAGTTTAATATGATTTTAATATGATATACTCCTGAATTTCATCGATTTTCATGCGTTTTAGGTACTGAAAGTCAGTAGCTTTTTCTTTTATAGTGGTCCCCGCATGCAGTGCCGGGCCAATCTGGAACGGTTGATCTGGCGCCCTCGTCACCGACGCTCGGTTCCTGCTCTACGTAAATAGTTTACATGGTCCACCTTAAATGGGGTACTGTAGGTTGCTTTCAAGGCATCACCTTTCTTTTGGTGTGGACGACTCGGAAGCTGGCGCAGCAGGTGTGGCGAGCCTTCGCTTGCATCGTTTTTTTTACATCGAAGAGAGACGCTCCAAAAATTTGAAAATGAAAAAGAAACTGGACGACTTGAGTCACGTGACAGCCTAGCGCACGCGTCACGAGGTACGGCGGGTCTTTATACGTATGTATCCGAGTCGTACTGCTATTTCATCTAACTTATCTACGCTTAGGCCTTGCCCGGCAAGCACCCCATTTATCCATGGTGGCTCTCTGAGTTACTCCCTTTGTAATCGCGCGGCGCACACTGTCCACAGTAATAAGTCGCTCAACACACAAGGGAGCGTGCATGCGGCATACAATGCCCATGGTCATATTCGGGTATGTGATCGTACGACCTAGTCGGGCGCACGTTCACGCGGCATGTAATATCTGTGTGCACACCTCTCGGGGAACATGAGACATGGCATGTATGGGCAATGTTCATGCGTGCACACACGGGGTCAGAGTAAGGCACGAATTATACCACCGCCCAACACTGCCGTAATGAAGCCCAATTTGGTTTCAGATTTCAACTCCTCAAACCCTCGCTCAATATGTCGCTTCGTATCTGAGTTTATGGCGATCCATTCCTCATCCACTTGGACTGGTCGTCTCTGTCTGCCCGGCGGCTTTCTGTCTTGAAAAATAGCGTGGGGCGACATACGAAACTGTATATTTACTGTAGTGCGTATTTTCGCTCCATTTTAAGTTCAGCTCACACACAGATTTATTGACAGATGATTACGATTTTAAGAGGAACAAAAGGTGACACGCGGCGTCTCATTCCGAAAGGCTTCCGTGGTTCCTGGATGAGCGTAGCGCCGTAGTCAAAGAGGCTATAAAGCCAGGTACGACGCCATTTTGTTGGTGATGTCAGCCAGCGGATCACTTGTTTTCGCGCGAGGAACGTTTGGAGAAAGCTGAGGCCTGAGGATCCCTCCCGGTCACGGTCGTTGCCGGCAGAGGATGTGCCATAAGACCCACTTTTACCCTCCTCTATTACTCTGCCCGTCCACTTCTTCCAAGCCGTCATCGGGTCATTAATATTCTTCTCGGGCTCTCCCTCTGCTTTCCGTCCCCTTGCTGACCATGCATTGGTCAAGGCATTGGTTCTCCGTGCTGGCCTTCCTCACCGCCGTCCCTGTCGGCCTTGCCGCAGCTATCGTACCGCGTTGGGACGACATAAGGGTGAAGCATTCGTGGAATTCTATTCCTGCCAAGTGGACGCACTATGGTCACCCCCCCGCCGGTGCAACCATCGACCTTCACGTTGCGCTCAAGCCGCACCACGATAACGCCTTGATCGACGCGCTTTATGAGGTTAGCGATCCGAAGCATCCGAAGTACGTCGTCACCTCCCTATCATAATCCCATGTGCGTTTACGCTTATGAACGGGTGTATCTGCTGTCAACGTAGATACGGTGCTCACCTTTCCAAGGAGCAAGTCGCTGACCTTGTTGCGCCTCATTCGGACACGCTCGACCTCGTCGGTTCCTGGCTTGCGCACCATGAAGTGCCTTCCTCTTCCATCTCAATTACCCACGGCGGGAGTTGGCTGACCCTTTCTGGAGTGCCTGTGGCCCGGGCAAACGCGCTCCTTGGCGCATCATACCAACTCTACCGGCACACTGAGACCAGCGAGACGGTCCTTCGCACAATTAGTTACGCGCTTCCCAAGGCTCTGCACAAACACGTCCAGACGGTCGCACCGACGACGTATTTTGGCTCGCCACGCGCTCTCCGACAGACATCGCAGCTGAGGCCCAATGGCCCAACTCTTCCTAATGGCGATCCAGAGCTGCAAAATGAGTTGGCATCGCTCAGCCCCGGCAGTCCGGTCCCGGCCAACTGCTCGATCATAATAACACCGACTTGCCTACGCATATTGTATAACACGGGAGGCTATGTACCGCAAGTCCAGGGTAAGAACCAACTCGGAATCGCAGGGTACTTGGGAGAGTACGTAAGCCGATCGGACTTGAAGGAGTTTATGACCCTCTTCCGTTCCGATGCCGTGGATTCTCAAGTTTCGATCGTAAATGTCAGCGGAAGTAACGATGAGAGTCACCCTGGTGTGGAGGCGCGTATTCTGCTCCCCATGAGTGTATATGTCTCTATAACATGTAATCACACAGGCTAACCTTGACGTCCAATATGCCGAGTCGATAACATACCCGACGCCGAACATCTATTACAGCACTGCGGGCTCTCCACCATTTACCCCTGATAGCATAACCTCCAAGAATACGAATGAGCCGTACCTGGACTGGCTCAATTTCATCCTGGCCCAGCCGACGATCCCACAGACGATCAGTACATCATATGGTGATGACGAGCAGACGGTGCCTCCGGACTATGCAATGACAGTATGCAACCTGTTTGCTCAACTCGGCACGATGGGTAGCAGTGTCCTTTTTTCGAGTGGTGACTTTGGCGTTGGCGGTGGGTCTTGTCTTTCAAATGACGGGGCGGACCGCCTGCAATTCATTCCGATGTTCCCTGCATCCTGTGAGCCTTTTATTTTTCCTTTTCGTGTAGCTAGTACTTGGGAAGTTGTGATTTACTGTTGGTTCATGAGGCCCCTTCGTCACGGCCGTCGGCGGCACAACCAAAGTGAACCCTGAGGTGGCGGCGGACTTGTCGGGCGGAGGGTTCTCAAATTACTTTTCGCGCCCAGATTATCAGAGCACCACTGTCTCTGCGTACCTCAGTAGCATTGGTGGCCTGTATTCCGGCCTCTATAAGTACGTGGTTAAAACATCGGAAATCCCATGGAGCTCACGTGTAACCTAGCTCCTCTGGTCGCGGGTACCCAGATATCTCCGCTCAGGCAACGAACTTCCAAGTCGTTGTGAATAATACCGTTGAGCCCGTTGATGGTACAAGTTGTGCGGCCCCGGTACGTTCCGCTACGATGACCGCAGGATTTGCTCACTGGAAGCTCTGTGACAGACGGCAGCAGGCGTCATTTCGCTGCTGAATGACTTCTTGATCTCACAGGGCAGACCAACCCTCGGGTTCCTTAATCCCTGGATTTATTCTAATGGATCGACGGGCTTCAACGACATCACTTCTGGCTCAAACCCAGGTTGCCAGACGGCGGGATTCCCAGCGATGCAGGGATGGGATCCGGTGAGTACTACGCGATTTGACAGACCGTGCGGCAGCGCTTACGATTCCCCAGGTGACCGGTTTTGGGACACCCGACTTCTTGAAACTGCAAGGCCTTCTTTAGCAGGCTACGAAGCGGGCTACGGTACCACAGAAACTTGCGGCGACTAATTGGCTGCAAGAGGACACTATGACCAACTAGAATGAAGCTATCAGCAGACGTTTATTATACCCACGATACAACCCAGGTTCAACTAATTTGTATTTTGCGATAGTTTAGACTTCAACCCTTACTGTAGTTAATTGCGTAGGATGATTTTAGTGACTGAGGGTAGTACTGTGGAGAAGTCCACGTTCTTATTTATTCACCTGGTCTCCCTTTTTCACACGAACGCGGGGTTATTTCTGTTCATGATGCAGGATCACCGTCGCCGACCCGTCAGCGTCCGAGCCGAGTCGGCGACAGTCACATGTATCTCAGGCCCTCCGAGTTGTCTAGATCTATAACAATATCCTCTGAAAAAATTTCTCCCCGCGAGGGACACGTTTGCGGGATCTCAGGATTCTCAGCTGTGCAAGAGTGAGTATACCCTTACCATGCGGCGGCGATACATATGATTCCCTCTCGGAATGCCAAACTTCTCGAAGCTGCAACGCCTTCTCGGACAATAGCTTACAGCTTTTCCTTGGTTTCTCGGGCCCGTTATGACCAACCTTGAAGCTTGGAGCTTGAGGCCTTGAGGCGTCACGGTGCTTGCCACCGTTATGCCAGTGTTTATACTTACCCACTTGTTCAATTCCTTGCCATTCATTCGGCTCCTGCAACCCCTTCGACCTCGTCCCGTAGTTCTTTCAAAATATGCATTTAATACCTTCCTTTCAAGAAGCTTAGATGTCCTATGTAAGTCGAATAACGATGCCGACGTGGTGTTTTCTTGCTAAGTTGCCGATTCCGCTCCGCTAAGTTAGGTTTACGTTTGTCAGGTCAGGTGACCGCTGGGCGCTCAGGTTTGAGTTGAGTTGACTTCTGCTACTGTATCTGACGCCACATCAACGCAGCAGCTTCCCCTGCGGCTAATCTCAGGCCCTCCAAGTATGTCCAGACCTACAGCATTCTCCTCTGAGGAATCCATTTTAGCTTCCAATGCGAGACATGTTTTGAGCCACCCCCATGCAGATATCGTTCTTCGCTCCCGCGACCTCCAAGAATTCATAGTACCAAAAGTCTACATCATCGACAGCTCTCCTGTCCTTGCCGAATTGATACGTAGCCCTTCTCATCCTCCTAATCTCAACACAGCTATCCCCACAGACTACGCAACATTGCCTCCAGTCGTCCCGCTTACCGATAGCGGCGCCATCCTCACCAGCCTTCTCAGCTTTATCATCCCCGTTTTACCAAATCTGCCGTCAACGGTCGAAGAGTGCGTAGAGCTTCTATGGACGGCGCAAAAGTACGAAATGGGCCCTGTTCTAACTCGCATCCGAGGTCATGTCGCTCAACAAAATCCACCAATAATCCGAGACGAGAACGCTTTCTACGTTTACTCCCTCGCCCAAAAGTACGGCCTTCGTCGAGAAGCGGATCAAGCAGCGCGGCTCACATTGAAGGTCCCGATGTCGATAGGGGATCTGGAAGACTCCGGCAAGCTCGACATCTTGTCTGGCGATCTTCTTCATGACCTTTGGGGATATCACCAAAGAGTCCGGGAGTACCTTGCGGGTGACTTTGCAGAGTTCATGATGCTTGGGATGGGGGCGCGTATCAATTTTCGTTGTATCAAGCTCAGTTCTTCCGACGTACCAATCTGGCTCAACGACTACATCAATTCCGTAGCCGTAAACCCTGCTCTCTTCAACCTATCCGAGTTTCACATGGCCTTGACGCGTCATGTTGTCCCCATGCGCCCTAGCTCGTCTCGCACTTGTAAATCTTGCGCCGCGATAAGTTGCAAGACGATAGACACGTTTTGGAAGGCCTTGTCGGATGTGGTACAGCGCAGCATCGAAAACGTGAGTCTCAACTCTGGACATCCCTGTTAATTTTTTTCATGACAGTTTTACAGGCTGAATCGGACTTGCTCATAGAGAGCGAAATGCAGTCGCGCCAGAGCCACTCTAGCGATCCGCCTGCGAATATCCTGCCTCCCAAGATGGAAAACGCGGACGTGTTACTTGTGTCGTCCGACGACGTTCATTTCCATGTCCACAAATCAATCCTCTCCATATCCTCAACATTCTTTCGTGATATGTTCTCTCTCCCTCAGCCTACCGACAGCGAATTCATTGACGGGCTTCCCGCCGTCCGCTTGTCAGAGGGTGCAGAAGTACTCCACAATCTCGTCACGTTGCTATACCCCATTCCTTCCGTGATCCCGGACGATTACGACAAGGCGTTGGCCCTGCTCGCGGTTTCGCATAAATATGACATGGCCGCCATCCAATCGTCCGTCCGCGCGGAGATGAAAAGCAGAGACCATCGTCCGCTCACCTCTGCAGCGACCTTCCGCGCGTACGGGTTTGCGAGCGCGAAGGGGCTGACCCTAGAAATGGAGAGTGCGGCCCGCATATCTTTGGACTTCCCGATGACGTTCGAATCTATGGGAGGCGAACTGGCCACGTTTGGAGGGTGGGCACTGCGAGACCTCGCGCGTTATCGGAAGCGCTGTCGAGACAGTCTTGTCTCATTCCTTGAATCACTGCTCGATCCTCACCTCCCGCCGTCAGATATCTGGGTGGGGTGTAATAATCCTTCCTCGGGCACCATTGCCTATTGGTTTCAAACGCTTCTCTTGGAACATATCAGAAAGCTGCAAGGCACGTTCACGCACAATCTACTGAAATTTTCCGACCTGCGAGCCGAATACCTGGCGGCTCTCCAGTCTCATATTAATCAAGTGGGCTGTACGTCTTGCTCGAAGGCGCACATCATGCACGGGGAGACGTTCTGCGTGGAGGTAGAGAAAAGATTTTCACAAGCGCTGGATGGGGTGAGTACGCACAACCTCCTTTTCGGGACCCTAAGAGAGTAATTAATTATTGTGGGTAGGTCCCATTCAATCTTGGCTCAGGACATGAGGCAGCCTCAGGACATTAAATTCGTTAATTGGTTGGTGTACAAGACGTCCCGACGGCACTATGCGCCGTTGCGCTTTTGCTACTTGTGTGACGGGAATCTACTTATTTACAGAATCTGCTCCACCCGAGAAAACTGATCTTCTAGGCTCGTGGGCGATAGTTTGTTTTTCCCAACGTATAGCTTGTATTTTCCCCGGCTCATAAACCATATTCCTCAGTCCAGGACTAGGAGACAGCAAAACAGTGTTTGAACTTGTCTTGACTGTCGATGGGATGGGTCCAGAACTGTTGGTCTCTAATTTTGTGATGTTGAATACCTTGACCCAGGCACTCGAGGTAGACACAGGGATGCATTTGCAACAATACCAGCAATTATATGCCCTTTCCCTTCGAGATCTTTCTAGTCGCGATGCGACCTTGAAATGAGCATCCATCAACACATTCGTCAAAGCGGGACGTGAACGACTAGTTAGAACACAAGGAAGGAAGGGCCTGATTGAAGGCACTATAAACTTGGAAGGCAGACTGACGCGCAAAGAGGTTCGGCCGCAGCGGGAAGGGCAATAAAAGACCCGCCTCACCCCTGGGCTCAAACAGAACACGTGCCACCCACGTTCTCACGCTGCTGGCGTCATGAGATTTCTTGTTCTGTATGGTCACGACGTCACGTTGGTCATCGCGAAGTTACATGGCTGCGGAGAACCTTGACCCTATCGATGCTCCCCGCTGCGCGGCAGTTGCGCCCACCGCCTCTACGGTTATACACTTCCTTCCAATGGGCGATATGACTGCGCCGACGCCATCAGTCAGTCCTTGCTTTGTTACACCCCGTGTCACAGCGCTAATATCCCCCATTTGCCATGCTCAATGGGTATTTAAGACACCATCCTACTAGGCGTCTGTGTAACACGAGATTACGACACAACGTCTACAGTCCACGTGGGGCTGCCTCCAACATGCTTGCGTCGCAACAATCTCAAGAAAACTTTCTCTTTGAATATCGCGGCGCGGATCTCATCCTTCGTTCTCACGA
>QFFA01001971.1:0-12703 GCA_003316565.1 Russula foetens | reverse complement strand
AAAAAAAAAAAAAAAAAAAAAAAAAAAAAGACATACGATGGCATTGGAAACGCCCTCCTGGCTGCAGAAGCCGATGCGATGGAGGCGTTCCGAACCCGCGAAGAAGAAGAGCGAGCACGGACCCCCTCTCCCACAGGACCACTGCCTAACGTCCATCCAGGTCCCGGATGGAAGCGCAACTTTGAGGAGCTGGGGGTGCGCTACCTGTTCGATATCCCTAACTACAGCTTTGGCCAAGAAATCGCCCCCTTCGTCCAGATCGACTGGAACAACACAAACCCCGAACTAATGGGCACCATGGGTTGAGGATGTACGGTCCACTCTCGCCCCCTCCACGCCAAACAGGACGCCTTTCCTCGTCCCTCCTTCGACCGTCGCCAAGCATACCTTTTCGCCGAAAATCAACCCCACTCCGAGGCTGTGGACTGGGCACTGGACTGGGCCATGGACGACTCCCTGAAAGCCGAGGTGATTCGCGCGCGCCACCAGACCACGCTCATCATCCGACGAGCTCGACAATTGGCGGAATTGCGGACGCAGCTCGCCGACGATCGGCATGAGCTACAGCGCTCGATGCGACACCTCGCCAAGGCCAACGCGTACTCTCGCGTGCGCCGCTCCATCGCCCACTCCCTTTCCACCAACAACAGCGACCTCAGCGACCGACAGATTCGCCGGGCTAGACAGAAGATCGAGGACCCATGGGTCTGGACCGACGAGAAGTCCTCTGATGTCTGCGCGTGGTGTCGAAAGGCAGGACACAAGGTCGAGTGGTGCGCAGGGATCCACACTTGTTCCCTTTGCCACTCCCGCGGTCATCTTGAGGAGTATTGTTTCAACCCTCACGAAAACTGCGTCAGCTTCGAACCCTGCTTCGTCCCTCATCGCCACAAGCACGGGGCCTATCAGGCCTGCGTGTCCACCGTCCGTACCGAGTGTGACAAGTTTTGAAGGACCTTAACAAGGGGGTAATGTCACGATTCGCTCCCCTTTACGTTTACTTTCCCTTACCTTGCCATCTCCCCTTTTTCGTTGTCGCTCTCGTGCCCTGCCGCGCCCTTAACATGTTGTCTGCACGTTCTGTACCTTAGGGCTGCTTATCTCTGACTCGTCTAACATGCGCTGCGCGCATGTTTCTTATCTCTGACTCGTTCGCCTCATGTTTACCTTGAGGCCCCATGTATATAAGCACGTGCGTTTCATAGGACGAGCTCTAAGCTCGTTCTCTTGTGGAATTCAGATGTTTCGTCCCTTCTTCGAGTAAGCGATCCCTTCAGGAATCTAAGGACGACTTCGATCGTTGCTTAGCGAAATCATCCATTGTCTTCGAGTCGCAATAAGTACTCGCTCGTGCCAACTCCAGGCCCTCGCTCGTCCATGCCCGCTGTGACTGAAGTCAAGCCCGACTACCGATTCTGTCAATACCTCTCCCCGGCTGTAGCCCACAACAACGGACCGTGCGACTGTCTCACCAAAGGACTTCGCAAATAGACCCCGAACGACGACTTGTTCTGACACGGTGATCTGACCGTGACAGGCGACGGGGGGCCAGACCCACGGGCACGGCCGGGGCACGGGGCAGAAAGGGGCGAAGGGGACAGGGGCTGGTCCAGACCGTCGAGCGCCATGGCGTTGACTGCCTCCACCCCAAGGGGAGGCTGGTCCGGTCCGGGGTCCCGGGGCTTACGAGTGCGCTTACGCGGCCTCCTCGCAGGGGGGGGCAGGGTGAAAAAGGTCTCCGTCGACTGACGGATCCCGTTAAGCAACTCAAGAATGAAAACGTACATCACCCGCTTAACCTTGGCAGCGGGGATGAGGGGGGTGGAAGGGATGAGCTTGAAGGCGGACCGCACGAGGTGCAGGTGGGCCATGGGTGTGAGTTCCACCCATACGATGAAGCCGGCGTCATCCTTTTGAGCGGACGTGACCGACGCGATGAGCCAGCTCCTATTGAGGAACCAGTGGGCATGGAAGAAGTTGAGTAAATCGAACACAGAGGGGTCGCGGGAGAGCAGCGGCATAGTGAGCGAGGAAGGGAGGGCAGGGGTGATAAATCAGCAACCCTGAACCCAATGGTGGTGGTAAGAGAACAAGAAGGATGTCCGCCCCTACTTTGTTGGCTGTTGCCCTCCAAACGCCAAAGATGGTATACAACCAATTTGCATATATAAGTAATGCAATGTGACTTATACAAGCTGTCTGGTAAATTTCCTGGAGTTAAATCTTCTGGTATATTTCTGTTGTCTTTCTTTATCCCTCCTTTTTCTCTTTTTTTGTTTTTTTTTTTTTTGAATAACGATTTATTGTCATGAACCAAGCGAGGTATTTGACAGCGTATGCTACACAACTACGGACCTCTCTGTATGAAGCAGCCCAGGAACAAGGGGCGACCCAATACAACGACCAAAACTCACCGGGGGTACCCGCCACCTAGCTACCCATAAGAGGACCCCCATGTTGCATGCAAGCGCAGGGGGATGTGCAGGGTGTTGCCATGACACTGCCTAACCGATGGAGGGTGGGAGAGGACAGTTGCACGTCGTCACCCAAACCAGGCTATGGGGGTTGACCGGGCCACGTTCTTGCCCAGGCCGCGAAGAAGGAGAGGACACCGCCAGCTGGCAGCGGTGGGGGTAGAACCCACAGTGATCAATGAAGGGGGGTGGAAAAGGAGGGTTAATAGATGGGATGTAATCGATGAGTCTTCAAATAAGCGTAAAGCATGCGGGGGGGTATTAGCCGCTGTGGCGATAGGGAGGAATGCCCTGGGGTGCTCGGCCACACGCACAAGGGTGTGGCACACAGCGCTCCGAGCGGCCTGGCCACACACTAGGCTGGGGGGGCACTGCCAGAGGGAGGAGAGGGGGGAGCTGAGGCGAGGGCCCGGGCGGCCGCTGCAATGTCCACTAGGAAGACCTGCATGTGTCGCGAGCCAACCTTGTGGCAATGTGCCTCGACCCAGTTGCACCAATCAGACGCAACATGTTTCATGGGCATGCCAGCAAGGGGAGGAGGGGAAGTGGGCACAGGGGGCCCATCAGCAGGGGGCAGGGAGGAGGATGGGGCCGCTTGTGGCCAGCCACAGGAGGGGTCGCAGGGAAGCAACCGATTGACTTTCCAGAGACCTTGAAGGACTGGAAGGGGCCAGGCGGCGGGGTAGAGAGGCAGAGGAGAGGGGGAGAGCCCACCAAGTCCAGCCCCCACGCCGAGGCCAGCGACCCTACCCAGGAGGGCCCAGACTCCACACTACCACCAGCTGATGCTCCCCCCAAAGGGGGGTCCCCAGAGCAAACAGTGGGGACGTTGACAGGCAACAGGGGGCCAGACCCATGGGCACGGCTGGGGCACGAGGCAGAAAGGGGTGAGGACGGGGGCCGGTCCAGACCGTCGAGTGCCATGGCGTCGACTGCCTGCACCCCAGGGGCAGGCTGGTCCGGGCCGGGATCCCGGGGCTTACGAGTGCGCTTACGCGGCCTCCTTGCAGGGGGAGGGGGGGTAAAAAAGGTCTCCGTCGACTGACGGATCCCATTGAGCAACTCAAGAATGAAAACATACATCACCCACTTGACCTTGGCAGCGGGGATGAGGGGGGTAGAGGGGATGAGCTTAAAGACCGACCGCACGAGGTGCAGGTGGGCCTCAGGCTTGAGCTCGACCCAGATGATGAAGCCAGCGTCGTCCTTTTGAGTGGACATGACCGATGAAATGAGCCAGTTCCTATCGAGGAACTAGCGGGCGTGAAGATGATTGAGCAAGTCAAAAACAGAGGGGTCGCGAGCAAGGGGCATGTTAACAATAAGGGAGGGTAGGGGTGCAAAGCAACAACCCTAAGCCCAGTGGTGGTGGTTGAAGAGAAAGAAGGATGCGCGTACATCATCATCATGGCTCTTTCCGACTCTCTCTTGATGCTCCAAACCATTCTTTTTAACCAGGATGACACGACTATCATATCTGAGGCTGTAACATCATCCTTCTTTCTCCCTTGCCACCACCTCTGGGCCTAGGGTTGTTGGTTTACTACCCCTGCCCCTCATTGTTGACAATGAAGCTTGCTCGCGACCCCTCCATCTTCGACATCTTAAACTTCCTTCATGCTCGCTAGTTCCTTGATAGGGACTGGCTTATCTCCTCCATCATGTCTGTGCAAAAGGACGATGATGGCTACATCATTTGGATCAAGCTCAAGCCTGACGCCCACCTCCATTTGGTGTGGTCTGTCTTCAAGCTGGTGCCCTTGTCCCCTACTATCCCTGCTGCCAAGGTCAAGTGGGTGATGTACGTATTCCTTCTTGAGTCGCTCAATGGGGCCCATCTTTTGACAGCCTCGTTTTTTACCCCCCCTCCCCCTGCAAGGAAGCCGCATAAGTGCACTCGTAAGCCCCAGGATCCCGGCCCGGACCAGCCTGCCCTTGGGGTGCAGGCAGTTGACGCCATGGTGCTTGATGGTCTGGACCAGCCCCTGTCTCCTGCCCTTTCTGCCCCATGCCCCAATCGTGCCCTTGGGTCTGGCCCTCCATTGCCTGTTGATATTCCCACTGTTTGCTCTGGGGACCCTCCTTTGGGAGGAGCATCGGCTGGTGATGGTTCGGTATCTGGGCCCTCCTGGGTAGGGTTGCCAGCCTTGGCATAGGGTCTGGACTCTGTGGGCTCTCCCCCTCCCCTTCACCTCTCTACCCTGCCACCTGGCCCCTTCCAGTCCTTCAAGGTTTCTGGAAAGTCGATCGGTCACTTCCCTGTGACCCCTCCTGTAGCTGGCCACAAGCAGCCCCCTTCCTTCTCTCTGCCCCCTGCTAACGGGCCCCCTCCTCTCGCTGGCATGCCCTTCAAGAGGGTTACGCCTGATTGGTGTGACTGGGTTGCAGCACATCGCCACAGGGTGGGGTCGTGGAACACATAGGTCCTTCAGGTGGACATTGATGTGGCTGCCCGTGCCCTCGCCTCTGCCTCCCCCCCTCCTCCTCCCCTGGGTGGTGCCCCCCTGGCCTAGTGTGGCCAGGCCACTCCAGGCGCTGTGTGCTGTGCCCTCATGTGTGCAGCTGAGCATCCCTTGGGCTTCCTTCCTTATCACTGCAGCGGTTTGCCCCCCTGCCCCTCCTTCAAAGATCCATAGTATAAGTCCCATCTTGTTTTACCCCTCTACCACCTTCCTTTGTAGATGCCATGGGCTTACACCCCACAATGCCACCTGCTGGTAGTTTCCCTCCTTCGCGGCCTGGGCAAGAGATGTGGCCCAGCTGTTCCTCATGCCTGGTGGACAATACTGTGCAATTGGTCCCTCCCCCCTCCATTGGTTAGGTGGTGTTGTGGCAATACTCCTCATATCCCCCTGTGCTTGCACGCAACACGGGGGTCCTCCTTTTGGGTAGAGCAGTGGCGGGGATTCCCCCAGTGAGTCTCGGTTGCAGTATTTGGGTTGCCCTTGTTCTGGGCTGCACATATACAGAGAGTACTGTAGCTGGGTAGTATAGTGCTGTCTATGCCTATCTTTATGGCCATGACAATAAATAAACCCTATTCAAAAAAAAAAAAAAAAAAAAAAGAGGCTGTAATATCTCAGGTTCTTGCTGATGAGGAACATTGGGTAAACAATTCTGGTGGCATAGCAACAGCTTACTTCACTAAGGCAGGCAAATGCTCAGGCAACAAAAATTGTGGTAACCAGCAGGAGAAGAAAAAATGCTCCTACTGTAAGAAGAAAAATCACGATGCTCATGAATGTTGAAGGAAAAAGAAAGATGAGAAGGACAAAAACAACGTGTCCACAAGCAAAGCAGGTAATACTAGTAACACCTCTTTTTTTTTTTTTTTTTTTTTGAATTGAGAGTTTATTGTCTATTACCAAGCGAGGCACAAGACAGGCATGTACTACAAGGTCATGCTACAGCACGAGGGAAATGTGACAGTGGGTTCATGTATGGGACGTAATCAACGGATCGTCAAAGGGAGGAGAGAAAGGGGACGCGGCAGTGAGGTGAAAAATATCCTACCCCGCCGCATTGAGGTCGGGTCCGGAGACCTCTCCTACTACGTGAGACAGCTGTCACCCCTTGAGGGATTTAACGACCTGCATCGTACCATGACAGGAACGCCCCCAAAAGCGGGCACTGTGGCCCAGGAGCGCAGGACAGAGAGACAACTTAAGCAATCCGGCATCTTAGTAGCTGAATCACCAACAGAGGATATGTTCATTCTGGCTAGTCCAGGGACTACCCCGACCGCCACGGCCCGGCACCTGCAGTGGTTCTCCCCCTCATAGGTCTACCCCCTGTGTGGCAGCCCCTACTGCAAGGGCTACCGGCACTTTCCCGTACCTGGCACATGCTTCGCTAAAGCCCGAAGGCGCGGATCCGCAGTGTGTCCAGGTCTCTGCCTTGCCTGGTGAGGCAGACCAACAGCTCACCGGACTAACCACCCCGGGCCGAAGAATCCCGGGGCACTGGGTGGCCTGGTCCGCGGGTCCTGGATAGCGCACAAGATGGCACTCAGTCCCACATGGCTGCTCGGCTGGTTATTATTTCACCAATTTCCAGTTTTACACAACCCTTATCCCGAAGGACCCAGAACGGGCAGCAGAGACCGCATTGGGGCAAGGGGGGACTCACCGACCAGCTCAACCCGAAGGGAACCAGAAGGGAATCACGTCCCAATAGGGGTTTGAACCCCCAACCCCTGCAGGACACACCCACAGGGAAAGAGGGGATGGGCAACTATACCACCCCGCCCCACTAGTAACACCTCAGCTTTCTCAAGTGTGAAAGCAAACGTTGCAGTCGCACAAGACAATATTATTCGACTCCTTGAACCCAGTACTGAAAACGGTCCTGGTCATGTATTCATGGCATGAGTCATTGAAGAAATGACAAATGATATCTTCGACCACCTAATTATCGAATGCCTACACCCCTGCGGCTACCCAGAAAATGACGAATACGCCTATGCCCTTACTATATGCCATGCTCTCGATGAAGAAAACTTCTTGTGCAGCTGGCTAATTGACTCTGGGGCCTCCCAAGTCATATGCTCGCACAGACACTGGTTTCACTTCTTTATCCCGCTATCTAACCTGATAAAGATCATTCTTGGTGACAATGGCACCATTCCTGCCATTGGACAAGGATGCATCATCGTGAGCATGAATGCAGACAGACATTGCAAATGAGTCATCCTTCAGGATATTCTCTACACTCCTGATCTTGGCGGCAATCTCCTGTCAGTATCGCACCTTGCTCAATGCAGGGCTGAGATGCACTTCAAGGGAGAGCTATGCAAACTGCTCGACCACCAAGAAGCCATCATGTGCCTTGGTCACCTCTATGGAAACCTCTATATGATGGATATGGAAGTGGAAACAAACAAGCACACTAAGATTGCTGCAGTTTCTCACTTCCCTTCTGAAGGTGACGATCCTCCTGATACAGCCATGGCAGCATGCACAAGATCGTCCAAAGCCGATTTGAACACTTGGCACCGCTGCCTCGGTCATCTCAATATGGACTCCGTTGCTTTGATGGTAGCAAAAGGAATGGTCATGGGAATGGAAATCACAAGGGGGACCATGATGTCTATGGCAAGCTTTGCAAATCACACAAGGGTTTCAAATACTTTGTAACATGGGTGGATGACAAATTGCGCAAGGTCTTCATAAATGGATTACAGGCAAAATCACAAGTTTTTGAACACTTCAAAGCATTCATTGCCCAAGCTGAGCTTGAAACTGGGAGTCATGCCCTCACACTGCATTCGGACGGAGGCAGAGAATATACAGGCAACAGCATGGCTCAATACCTACGAGATAAGGAGATCAAGCACAAAATAACGACTCCCGACACACCCCAGCACAATAGAGTGGCGGAACACATGAACTGGATATTACTGGACTAAGTCTGAGCAATCGAGCGGCTCATTGCACTACCACCACCACTGGGTCTAGGGTTGTTGCTTTGCACCCCTACCCTCCCCCATCATCAACATGCCCCTCGCTTGCGACCCTTCTGTTTTCGATTTACTCAATCATCTTCATGCTTGCTGGTTCCTCGATAGGAACTGGCTCATTGTGTCAGTCATGTCCGCCCAAAAGGATGACACCGGCTTCATCGTATGGGTTGAGCTCAAGCCCGAGGCCCACTTGCACCTCGTGCAGTTGGCCTTCAAGCTCATTCCCTCCACCCCCCTCATCCCCGCTGCCAAGGTCAAGTGGGTGATGTACATCTTCATCCTTGAGTTGCTCAACAGGATCTGTCAGTCAATGGAGACCTTCTTTACCCCCCCTCTCCCTGCGAGGAGGCCACGTAAGCGCACTCGTAAGCCCCAGGACCCCAGACTGGACCTGCCTGCCCTTGGGGTGCAGGCAGTCGATGCCATGGTGCTCGATGGTCTGGACTGGCCCCCGTCCTCACCCCTTTCTGCCTCGTGCCCCGGCCGTGCCCATGGGTCTGGCCCCCTGTCGCCTGTCGACATCCCCACTGTTCGCTCTGGGGACCCTCCTTCGGGAGGAGCATCGGCTAGTGATGGTATGGAGTCCGGGCCCTCCTGGGTAGGGTCGCCGGCCTCGGCGTGGGGGCTGGACTCTGTGGGCTCTCCCCCTCCCCTTCACCTCTCTACCCTGCTGCCTGGCCCCTTCTAGTCCTTCGAGGTCTCTGGAAAGTCGATCAGTTGCTTCCCTGCAACCCCTCCTGTGGCTGGCCAGAAGCAGCCCCCCTCCTCCTCTCCATCCCCAGCTGACAGGCCCCCTGTGCCCACTTCCCCTCCTCCTCTTGCTGGCATGGCCACGAAACGCATTGCGTCTGATTGGCACGATTGGGTCGAGGTACGTCACCGCAAGGCTGGCTCACGACACATGCTGGTCATCCCGGCGGACATCGCAGCGGCCGCCTGGGCCCTCGCCTCAGCTCCCCCCTCTCCTCCCTCTGGTGGTGCCCCCCCGGCCTAGTGTGTGGCTGGGCCACTCAGAGCGCTGTGTGCCGTGCCCTTGTGCGTGCGGCCGAGCACCCCAGGGTATCCCTCCCTATTGCCATAGTGGCTAATACCCCCCCGCATGCTTTACACTCATTTGAAGATCCGTAGATTAAGTCCCATCTGTTAACCCTCTTTTTCCGCCCCCCTTCATTGATCGCTGTGGGTTCTACCCCCACCGCTGCCAGCTGGCGGTGTCCTCTCCTTCTTCGTGGCCCAGGCAAGAGAAGTGGCCCGGTTCTTCCTCATGCCTGGTTTGGGTGTACGTCGCGTATGACCTCTCCCCTCCCTCCGTCAGTTAGGCGGTGTTGTGGCAACACCTCGCAATGCCCCTGCGTTAGTGCACAATACGAAGCTCCCCTTTTGGGTAGTCCGGTGGCGGGGTCCTCCCGGTGAGTTCGTTGGTCGCAGTATTGGGTTGCCCTTGTCCTGGGCTGCTTCGTACAGAGAGGTCCATAGTTCAGTAGCGTACACTGTCAAATACCTCGCTTGGTTCGTGACAATAAATCATTATTCAAAAAAAAAAAAAGAAAAAAAAAAAAAAAAGTCTGAGCAATGCTAATCAACGCTGATCTTCCCAAGACTTACTGGTTTGACACCATGTGCTATGCAGTATACATCCACAATGTCTTACCGACACACACACTGGAGAACAAGACACCGGAGGAAGCATGGAGCAGGAACAAGCCCGACATCTCCAACCTACATGTATTTGGGGCACGAGCCTTCATCCACATCCCTAAGTCTCAAAGATATAAGCTCAGATTGCATTCACTCATCTGCACATTCATAGGGCTAGCTCGTCAGCAGAAGGCATACTGCCTCATCCATCAAGAAACTCAATGATTCCTGGAATCATGTGATGTCATCTTTGATGAAGGCAAACGCTGATACGAGCGATTAACCATTGAAAACAGTAATGTCAACACAAGTACAACTACAAATCAAACACAAGTGCAAGATCAAGCACAATTGAACCACATCACCCAACTGGATCCACCACAACTTCAACTTACTCAACCACAAAACCAAGTGCCAACAATACAACAACCAACATTATTGCGGCCAAAGTGCACCTCATAGATACCAGTCTGTGGGAATGATCCTCAATTCTCAGTCTCATCTTATGGACCCCGAGTGCAAAGCGAATGTACAAGCTTAGCCCGTGTCGACACAATGCCGGATCCGAAGACATATGCAGAGGTGATAAAAATGTCCTGATACTGACATGTGGGATGCCACTTGCGAGGAGGAGAAGAGAAGCTTCGAAATCATGGGGGTATACAACATGGTCCCATGGCCTGAAAATCGAAAAATTTTAGGCAGCAAGTGGGTCCTACACATCAAACAAGGGCCAGATGGAGCAATCCAAAAATATAAGGCCCACATTGTAGCACAGGGATTCATGCAAGTAGAAGGTGTGGACTTTGATAAGACATTCACACCTGTGGCCAAGCTTACTTTACTACACGCCATACTTGCATTAGCCATAGAACTAAACTGGGAAGTCCACCAGATGGATATAAAGGCAGCGTACCTCAATACAGAACTTGAAGAGGAAATCTACATGATGCCCCAGCCCAGATTTGACATTCCTGAGGGTATGGTGCTAAAACTGAAAAAGGCCATCTATGGTACGAAGCAGGGTGGCCACATATGGTATAAAAATATCAAGGCCAAGCTAGAAGAAATGGGGTATACACATACCGAAGCTGATCATGGCGTTTTCGTTTGATTTCGAGACAGTGTCATTTCCATCATTCTACTCTACATCGACGACTTTACCATGGTCTATAGGGACATCAAGCTCATTGAGGGGGACAAAGAGGCTTGAAGGAAGCTTACGACATGACTGACCTAGGAGAAATAGCATATATCCTAGGGATCCATGTCAAACACAACCACAAAGCAGGCCAGATCAAGCTGTTGCAGCAGTGGCAGATTGAAGAAATTCTCGAGCATTTCAGGAAGAACAATGTCTGGACCATCAGCACACCAGCCCTCACAAACGAGCACCTGCACAAATTAGAACATCCAGAAATAGACATCAAGTCTTACCAACAAGCTATCAGAGCTCTTATGTATCCGGTGTTGGTTGGGAACATGACCCAATCTGGCCTATGCTGTTGGGATACTCGGAAGGCATACTGCTAAACTGGGCAACAAGCACCAATGTGCACTCAACTGAGTCTTCTGCTACCTTGTGGGGACGAAGGATTGGTCCCTCATCTACCAATGTGGATCCGACGAAGGTCTGACACTTGGCAGATATGCTGATGCAGATTGGGCGAATAAGCACAGTGACTGCAGCTCAACATCAGGTTACATCTTCAAGCTGGCAGGAAGTGCCATTAGCTGGTCATCGAAGAAGCAAACCTCTATCGTGCTGTCAAGCACCGAAGCTAAGTACATAGCAGGAGCATACACAACAAAGGAAGCGATCTGGCTAAGGCATTTACTCACCAAGTTAGGACTCGACACCACCGAACCAACCCTACTTTGGATGGACAACCAATCAGTGATGAAGATCGCAAAGAATCCTCAGTTCCACAATCAGACAAAATACATTGAAGTTTGATACCACTATCTGTGCCATAAGGTTGAAGAGGAGGAGATCGAGCTGGAATATGTACCAACTGGGAAACAAATTGCCGATATCATGATGAAGGGTTTACCAGGCAAAAAGCACTCAAAGTTTACAATAGAAATGGGTATACAATGCTAGGTTCAAGGGGGGGTGTTAGACAATCAACACACGTCAATTATGTGATCCACATCTGGTATTTGAACATTATTATTCCATAGGACATTTTCGTACTGTATGCTCGCATGCTCAAGATTCCTACACACTTTTTGGTACTCTAAAATACATAAAGGAAACAATATATATAGACCCAGTTCTGTAGCCTAAAGACCTCAGTCACTTCATTTCCAGACTGAGGTCAGTACTCTATTTCTTGTTGGACAATGTACGATAACTGACTCACACGTAGCTTAGTAACGTGTTCCTGTGCGTGCAGGTTAGCAGCAATCTAGTCACTTCATTTCCAGACTGAGCTTAGTAACATGTTCCCACACATGCAGCCCATCATCATTCCCAACATTACCAACTGCTCTAAGCATGAACATCTCCCCATGTCTGCCTGTTTTATTGAACTCACAGAGGAGTTCCTTGAGGGTGGCAGGTCGTTGTTGGTTAGGGTCTTCTCCCAAAAGTGGACACATCCCCCATATAAGCTGGCCCTCTTGTTGGCTGAGACTGTGGGCCCTCCTCCTACCCTGCCCCCTCTGGCCCCTTCATGCTATGAACAGGCCACTCAGCAATGGGCATCTGACTATGATGCTATGGTCCTGCCTCACCACTCTCCTACCTGGGTATTGGTTGTGTGGCCTGATGGCAACATGCCTCCTCCCTTCACCCTTGGCGCTTTGGCCCATCACAACTGGAGATATTTCTCCGCTTACATACAACTTACCACTCGGCATTGCTTTGATGCCAACTACTTCCACAAGTTTCACCCTGGTGCCAGTGACAAAGTAAGATATCTTTGCAGCTTTTCACAGCACCTGGATGGCTCAGTGGTAGAGGGTAGACCCATGAGGGGGAAAACCACTACCGAAGCTGGAAGCCAGGGGAATGCTGGTAGACTGCCTGTCCTTGACCATGAGGTGCTCATATGCCTCTTTCTTGATCCAGACTTCCCTTGCAATATCCAGTTGTATACCATTGTACATGTCCTGTGTAGTGTTG
>QFFA01001970.1:0-14251 GCA_003316565.1 Russula foetens | reverse complement strand
CCGTTTACGGTTTCTTGCAGGTGTTAAGTTCTTATCTTATGATGTCCATCATGCCGGTAATGGGACATTGAGACAGTACTTTTTTGCATGGGCGGCCCTCAAATTGAAGCGCACGCTTCGTAACATAGAAGGACAAGAGATGTCAGGATTGGCGCGCACCCAGACCGTCTGCTGGAAGCAGACAATGCACTTAGGCACATCCCGAGGCACCGGACACAGTCACACAGTCACGAGCGTACCCAGACGCAGCGGGTTCGAAGGACACTAGGATCGACACCAAAGGAAAAGGGAATTGTTTGACATGCTGGCGCTGATGTGGCTGTGACCACGACGGCGATGTCGTCTGATCATGCTGATGATACTCCAAGTCTATTACGCGCGACCGCACAGCAGGAAAAAGTTTGATTCAGTGAAGCCTTCGCTCGAATGAAAACAACGAATATGGGTAAATATGACATGACATATGAGTGACGACTAACCTCACTTGGAAAACGGAGAACGCTCGGAGGGAAGTGATGGACGCACTGACACCCCTGTCACACAGCTGCTGAATCTAGAAGTTCCGTGGCGAACCTCAAAAATATGTGGATCAGAAGGACGCAACTGAATGCTGAGGATATCCCAACCCACAGTCATAGGATCAGACGTTCAATATCATATCACTACAGTAAGGCCACGGGACCTCAACGGTTCAACCATGCCCAAACGAGTCAGCGATAAATTGTCATAGACTGAATTAGATGAACCATATTGTTACGAAATGTCGATGGGGTAAATGGTCGAAGCGAATTGGTGTGCAATCAACTTTGAAGTAGCAAGTAGCCGATGGAGGAGGCTCAATTCGTAGATGGACAAACCAGAATTTCCCACAAATCCCACGATTGACAAGTGACAGACGGTGTTTTCCGGGCCTTACATAATATACTTCGACACAGACAGCGCAGTTTACTTTATCCTAATTGAGCATAACGCTTGGCATCATATGAGAATGCCAAGCAAAGAGGGAACATGGAATTCTCTGTATTCAGTCATGGCGCAAACAAGCAACTGACAGTCATGTCCTCATGTCCAACATGCGCGCTGGGGCGAGACCGCCAATGTTTGGGAAACATCTGGCGGAGGGACAGGTCAAACGTACTAGCACATGGGCCTGAGATGGTGGGGACTACTGTACTATAGCATATACCTACACCAGTAGAACCGCCCGATGGTCAGTTGCTCCATCGTCGCGATGAATCGATATCTCATTCCTCTTTTTTTCTGCTCGCACGCCCGCAAGATAAATTTGGGATTGAGCGCATCATTCGCGCCGGTGGAACTTGAAATGAGAGCAAGAACAAGGGGTATTAAGCGCCGTCAAATGGATGATTCAAGTCGATGTAAATCTGGGGTAGTTTCGTTCGATGGCAGATGGAATTACCGACACAATGCGTTGGGCTTGAGAAGCATCGCATCAGTTGGCGTTGTGAACACAAGCCCTATAACCCGGCCATCGTTCGTCGCATGATACCCGGAATGTCCCTCAGACATCATCAGGCTCTAGGACGGTGAATCTCCGGAAACCGGCCGCAACGCCATTCAATATGGGCGTTCAATTACGTTATATCCAATTTTTCCCCTGCATAGACCATTCATAGCTGATGCCGATGGACAAACCCTTCACGCACCGTGGCAGATCAACCTGTCACGTCGTGTCTCGGCCTCTTGGAGAAACCGACAACCGAACGAGCACCCCACTCTTCTTCTCTTCGTCCCTCACCATATACCCCCCTCCCGGGGCTCCTTCTCCTCTTTCCCCCCGCCCCAGCTTGCCTGAAGCGCTCAAAACCTCCCAAGCCGTCGTAACACCATGAGCCACCAAGGGCAAGCCACACCAGAGAGCGCGACCCTACCGCACCACAACGCTCCTCACACCCGTCGTCGCGTCCGCGTTTGGCATCGAATTTTAGGGAAAGACGACAGACCTTGGGTTAGCTGGAGAGACAGCGCGCGTGCAATTTTTTTCGTTTCGTGTACGTCTGTTGCCTTTTTCATTCCCCATTTTTCGCCCGCGGCACCCGAGGCACACACGTGAGCACTCACTCGCTTGCGCTTGGCTTGCTTTCTCTCTCGTCATGTAGGGCTGAATATCTTTCTCCTCTGCATTCCTATCGCATGGGTATCCCACTACGACGGATGGTCTCCTGGGCCCACCTTTTCACGTTCGTATTTTCCATACTTATTTTTTTTTGGTTGTCTTCACAAGTCGTACTTTCAGTGAGCTTTATGGCCATCATAGCGCTCGAAAAGCTCTTTGACTGGGGCGGCGAGCAACTCGCGATGTATTGCGGACCGGATCTTGGGGAATTGATTGTGGTCACGTTGAATAAGTGTGTCCGACTTATCAGCGCATATCACTTTGACTATTTGCTAACCGTGATATGCGATCTGCAGCGCCGTCGAAGCTACCCTCGCCATCATTCTCCTTATTCGATGCGAGTACGTGTTCATAACGTGTTTTTGTCCCTTCGCGCGCTATAGGCTGCTGCTGACGTACGTAGGCTCAAGCTTCTCCAATCCACCATCACTGGTGAGTGCTGTGCTCTACGTTGTGGCCATGGGTATTCATGCTTTCATCTAATCAATACTAGGTGTCGTTCTGCTACACCTACTACTCGTACCCGGAACGGCATTCCTCGTCGGTGGCGCTAGAGTATGGGAACAGAAACTACACCCTCATCGTTCCCAATTAAACCTCACCCTCCTTACGGTCGGGTCCGTCACACTCTTCTAGTCCACCTTGTCATACAGTGCTGATTTTAAAGCAGCGTCCTTGCGCTGACCGTTCCCGCAGCGTTTTTCGCTGCAATTGATGGTAATAGTGCGAATGGCGCGCCGAGTTCCACAGGCCAGACGGATGCCCGCCGTGACGACTTTCTTCGCATCAGTCGTGGCTTTGCGGTGATACTCCTCGTAATGTGCGCCCCTCTCAATCAGGTGTTAAAGCACCTCGTGTTAACATAAACTCGTAGCTACGTCTGCTCGCGTTTCTACCTGCATGATCCCCCAGGCGAGGGCAACGCGTTCATGCCACATCCCGATATCCCGCAAGAAGCACTAGAAAAGGAACGCGAACTTGAATCAGCAGAGCCCGAAGTCAACCCCTGGGCCTGCATCATCCTATTGACGATCACCGTTACCCTAATGGCCTTCACAGCCGAATTCGTACGTTCCTTTCGTACTCTCACTCATCGATTGTAAATCTCTCCCAACAGCTCGTCAGTAGCGTAGAAACTTTGCAAGTCCGAGACAGCATACAGGAAGAGTGAGCTCTTCTCCCTCTCGGCTTTCCTTTAACCTCGGGTGATATCTTCTTGTGTGCTCAATCTTTTCCCATAGATGGTTCGGCATCATCCTCCTTCCCATCGTGTCCTTCTCTGCCGACGCAGTCCTCGCCATCTGGTTCTTCATCCGCTCCTGCCTGCGCCACTTCTTCCGCGCGCCGTCGGATCCGGACATCCTCGCTGAAGCGCGTGCGATCGACATGAGCATCCAGTTCCTGCTCTTCTGGGCGCCTTTCGTCACGTTGCTTGGCTGGTGGCTGAACAAGCCGATGTCCTTGCTCTTCGGTAAAGGCCTCTTCCTTGTTCTGATGGGCTCACCAGCGCGACTCAAAGACTCCCTTCACTTAGATCTGTTCGAGGTCGTCCTTCTCGTCGGCGCGTGCTTCCTCGTCAACTACGTCACGGCGGACGCCAAGACGAACTGGGCGGAGGGTTGGATCCTCGTGTCGTTCTATATCATGATCGTGAGTTCCATTTCGATTTGTCTGCGACTTGCGCGTGTGGGTGACTGAGCAAAAATTGAATCGTGCAGGGACTGTCGGCGTGGTATTATCCTGGCCAAGAATCGGTGCGCACGATGAATGCGTGTGAGGGCATCACGGCGGCCCTCGCGAGCGGCGTGGGAACGAATGAATAGATTATAGTCACGTGCTCGCATTTTTTCTCGACCTCGACTCGACCATAACCATAACGCAACCACAACCACGAGCTATGTTAATAGCTAGCTATCCATGACGATGACGCTACGTAGACTAGGACATTTGTCATGTATGATTTTTAAGCACGACAGTCATATCGCTATGAAATTTATCGTGAAATCATTCCGCGCCTGACATATGCCATATGTATTTATTTTAGCACTGCGATTGAGGATATTCTCAGTCTAGTGCTACTGATGACAGCACCATCCATTCGTGGATTTGCCATGATTTTCCGACTCTGTGAAAGTCTTGGTAAGATTCGGGGACTCGTTCGCACTGACCCTGCTTGTGCGTATTGATGCCTGCGGTGGGGGAAATAGTGACGGTAACGTGGAAATAGGCGGACTCGAAGGAGGCGAAGACGGGTTGGGCGCATCGGTGGGGTCCTGACGCAGAGAAGGTGACTCTGGTGAAGTAACATGATGTTTTGGGGGCTCAGAGACCCTACTTCGCGTTGGAGGGAGCCATTCAGGAGGAGCCGCCCCGCGGTTGTATGGATTGGCGCTTCCACCACTTGAAGGGGCATGTGGCCGGGAGTGTTGTGTCGCGCTGAGCTCTTCCTGAGAAGAGTCTGGTTCTGGGGGACCAGGAAAATGAAGGTCGGGTCCTAGGAGCGCTCTTGGGATGTCGGAATTTCCCTGAGAGTTGAGACCTGGTAGTAGAACTGGGATCAGTGTCATTGACAAAGTGGAGGCTGCTTGGATGGTTCACGTTGCTGAAGCGGGAAGGGGGACTCTGTTGAAGGATGTCTTGGATTTAGGCGGCGCCTGGGCCTGCGCCCCGTGCTTGATGCTGGCGAAGGCGGTTCTGGAAGTGTCGCCTCGCCGTTATGTTCATCAAAGTCTACGTCTACATGACTTGGCGTAAAAGGAGCCCTGCTGAGTGGTCGGAAGGGTTCTGGACTGAGACCTTCTCGAATTGGTGGAGCGCGACCGGGTGTCCATGAACTCCTTCTCCTTCTCCGAGTCAGAACTTCAGGGAGAGAAAGCACTAGTAAGTCCTCGACTGCCAAAGTATGGTAACTTTGGAAGAACTTCACCAGATAGTTTGTCTAGTACATTCGAAAACATGCCTGATGCCTTGATGCCTGAATTGAGCGGATTGCGTACGGTTATAATCGCTGGTCGGGTATGACGGAGACGTGAGGTCGGGCAGCAGACCCAAAGGAAGAAGGGCGGGATAAAAGGGAGGCAGGGCAGCCCTCAGCGCTCAGCCCTGATAATGCTGGGGGTTACCTATGCCATGCGGGACCTAAGGCCGACATCGGAGCTTGCCCTCACTTATGTCACCTCGCTGCCGGCCCGGGGCCTATGTACTACCTTCGTAACGGGTGCTCATAAAAGCGGAACAACTACCACTCATCTCTCGACTGGGGCAACGCATTCTGGGGGGAGGAGGAGTGGTCGCAGAATAACGCTACTCGATACTCGGAGGCTTGGACTCGCTATACCCACCACTGCACTGCGCCACACGGTCTTCCGTCGATGCCACAACCTTATTCGACCTCGACGACTTGGAAAGGAATACAGGGGGTAAAGGAGTTGTTTTCGAGTCGTCGGTACTGGCAGGTCGCTACCGGAGGGGCACCAGCAAGGACCACGACTTGTACAACTGGGTCCCCTCGGTGGGAGTGGGGATTACTCGGCTATGCCTTGCGCGTGTCGGTGACCAAGCAGAAATTGACTGTGTGGGGACTGTCGGCGTGTCATTATCCTGGCCAAATTCGGTGCGCATGGTGAACGTGTGTGAGTGCATCGCGGCCGCCCTCGCGAGAGGCGTGGGAGAGATTGGATAGATCCCAGTCACGTGTCCGCGTGTTTTCTCTCTCAAAGCCGAGCACGAGCTATGTCAATAAGTTAAGTTAGCTATTCATGACGATGACGCTACGTACCAAACCTAGGACATTTGTCCTGTATCATTTCATTTTTTTTAATCACGACAGTCATAATGCTATGAAATTTATCATGCAGTCGTTCCGCGTCGAAATGCATGTATTCAATTTTATCTTGGTCCGGTGCTCTCGAGTCTCGATTAGCACCACCTATCGTAATACCTCCCACATGACCCCATTTGTACCTCCCTGCGGTTCAGACTCTGCAAAAGTAACGATTGGGTTCGGGGACTCAGGCAAACTACATGGTGCCGCGACTGGGCTTGGGTCATGTCGCTCGTCGGGGGGTCCTATTCTTCTGCTTCCATCGCCTGAATATGCAAGCTCCGGATCAACTCTACCAGGTAGTTCCGGTGGTTGGTTCGGAAGCGTGACCCGAGTCGTGCGTATCGAAGCCGGCCGTGCAGGGGATCGCGACGAAGTCGTGTCGTCAGGCGACGAGTCCAAAGGGGGCGAAAACAGGGCATACACATGAGTGGGCTCCTGGTGCAGGGAAGGAGACTCTGCTGAGGTGACACCGTGTTCCTGGGATTCAAGCACATCCCCACTACGTGCCAGAGAGGGCAGCAATCCACGAGTCAACCTACGATTGTATTGGTTGACGCTCCCACCACTTGAAGAGGCGTTGGGCCCTCCGCCAGCGGGTGGCTGGTGGTGGTTTGTCACGCTGTCGTTTTCTAGGGCGCGGACTGCTTCTTTGAGGCTGCGTGCTTGACTACTGAATCGTATGGGCACTTCTGGGCTGTCCGGATTCCCCTGAGAGTTGTGGCCGGGTAGTACTAGAAATCGATCAGTGTCGTTGACAATGCGGGATCGCAGGGACGGACCACGTTTCTGAGGCGACAAAGGTGATGCTGCTGAAGCGACGATAGGTTGTGGACCCCGGGGCATCCCCCTTGTTTCTAGCGAGGGCGATTCAGGAAGTGGCGTCTGGTCTCTATATCCGTCAATACTTCCATCACTTGATCGAGAATCTGTCCAACTAGGCGGTTCGTGGGAATCTCCTGATTGGAGGTCTAAGGTGACATCGCGTTGTGCTGGAAGGAAATTCGCCGATTCGGGCAATCTAAGGAGTCTCGCCTCGAAATTGTGTCCATCAACGCTTCCATCGCTTGATTCAAGTTGAGAATTAATCCAAGTGGGTATTCGCCGGTAGGGTTCCGGTATGCCGAAATCGACAAAGGTAGGCTGTTCTTCGTCCGAAAAAGGACTTTCGTGACGTTGCTGATCGGGAGGTGCTGTTGCACCGCTGCGCTGCACCGCACGACTTTTCGCCGGTGCAACTAATCTGGCCGACTCAAAATGGGATACAGAGGGTGAAAAGGGTATTTGCGAGTCATCTGTGCTCGCAGGTGGCTACAGTGGGGGGGAGCTGATAAGGATTATATAAGATGTGAAACGGGTAGGAGTGAGGCTTACTTGACTCGGAGTGGTGGGCCGACGAGTACCCGCTGAGCAGGGCTGCTCACTGGAAACAGGACTCTGAATGAAGCTTCCGTAATAAGACGATTGGGATTGAATTGTCGTCATGTTGATAGCATGATGAGGTCTTTTATCAGTCTCGTTGGCCTCATCATCGTTGGATGGTGAGCTAATGACGAGCCGGGGAGGGATGCTGTGGTGAGATGTTGTCCGAGTCCTTGGTAAAGCATCTTCTGACTCGGACAGGGATGGCGAGATGTCTTCCCCTGGTCTGTATGTTGCATCCGTTGGATGGTGTTTTTTCTGCCGTTTCGCTGGTGCGCTCGAAGTTATGCTGGGTGAGTGGGTTCGCTTGGGTGTCATGGTTGGTCTTGATCCCATACGGTACAAACCCCGACTAGCCTTGGCCACACCCTTAAGTACTCGACCTGAAGCTGACAGCTATAGTACTAGCATCATCTTTTTTGGTTCCGATAACCTAACATCCCTTTGACAAGCCTTGCCTTTCTCGTCAGAGGGAATGCTCCGCAGATTTCTACTAAGTGGTGAAATCAATTTCCAAGCTGTTAGGGTTAAGGCTGTTGGAGGTAGTGCAATTACGCACTTGGCGCGGGAGGACTCACGATGGGATGCCGCCTTCTTACTTGTATTCTCGACATACGTCCTCACTGACACTTCTGGTATTTGACATACCGTATAGAGGAATGTCCATATTCCTATGCACTATGGTTGGAGTTGGAGAAGAGAACGCGCTTCGGTCCGGTCCGGTTCTCGGTTCGGGTTCGGAGAAATATACGGACTGAATCGGACTTCGGCAACACCTGCTCAGTAGTAGCTACCCTCCCAACCATTACCCTCCTTCAATGCGAACACGTCTTCATAACATGTGGCATATCTGCGCGTGCTATAGGTTGTTGCTGACTCGCGTGGATCCAAGTTTCTTCAATCCATGATTATGGGTGAGTGCTCTATGTTGCGCCTGCAGAAGTCCATCCTCACAGCATCGTCCGAGCCAATTGTGAGTGTCGTGCTGACACAAATTGACATAATTCGCAGCTACGTATCCTTGCGTTTCTCCCTGTATGATCCTCCGGGCGAGGGAAACCCGTTCTTGTCACAGCCTGGCATCCCGCACAAGGGGCTGGAGAACCAACGCAAGCTTGCAGAAGCAGAACCCGAATTTATCCCTAGGCGAGCATTATCCTATTGGTAGCCCCCGTTACCCTAATGGCCTTCACAGCCGAATCCATATGTTCCCTGCGTACCCTCGCTGATCTATTTTAATATCTCACGGCTCGTTAGCAGTATAGAAACTTTTGCAAACCGAAGACAGCATACAGGAAGAGCAAGCCCTCGCCCGCTCTGCTTTTGTTTACCTCTGTCATACCACTTTGGATGCTCAGTCTGTCGTGTAGGTGGTCCTGCATCGTCCTCCTTCCTGTCGTGTCCTGCTCTGCAGATGCAGTCCTGGTCATCTAGTTCTTTTCATCCACTCCGGCCTGCCACTTCTTTCGCGCACCGTCGGACAGGAAATCCTCGCTGAAGCCCGCGCAACAAATCGACATGAGCATCCAGTTCCTGCTCTTCTGGCCACCGCTCGTCACGCATCTTGGCTGGCGACCTGATGTGTGTCATGTCCTTCTTCTTCACTAACAGGTCTCTTCGTCACCCCCCAAGTTGACCGAGGTACTCAAAGACCACTTAGGTCTGTTTGAGATTTTTCTCGTCGGCACGTGTTTCTTCATTAACTATGTCACGGCGGACGCCAAGATGATCCTCGTGTCGTTCTATATCGTAGTCGCGAGCCCCATTTCGATATGTCTATGCCTTGCGCGTGTCGATGACCAAGCAGAAATTAACTGTGTGGGAACTGTCGGCGTGTCATTATCCTGGCCAAATTCGGTGCGCATGGTGAACGCGTGTGAGCGCATCGCGGCCGCCCTCGCGAGAGGCATGAGAGAGATTGGATAGATCCCAGTCACGTGCCCGCGTGTTTTCTCGGAGCTCAGAGCACGAGCTATGTCAATAAGTTAAGTTAGCTATTCATGACGATGACGCTACGTACCAAACCTAGGACATTTATCCTTTGTCATTTCGTTTTTTTAATCACGACAGTCATAATGCCATGAAATTCATCATGCAGTCGTTCCGCGTCGAAATGCATGTATTCAATTTTATCTCCGTCTGGTTCTCTTGATCAGCACCACCTATTGTAATACCTCCCACATGACCCCATTTGTAGATCCTCCCTGCGGTTCCGACTCTGCAAAAGTAACGATTGGGTTCGGGGACTCAGGCAAACTACACGGTGCTGCGACTGGGCTTGGGTCATGTCGCTCGTCGGGGGGTCTTATTCTTCTGCTTCCATCGCCTGAATATGCAAGCTCCGGATCGACTCTACCAGGTAGTTCCGGTAGTTGATTCGGAAGCGTGACCCGAGTCGTGCGTATGGAAGCCGGCCGTGCAGGGGATCGCGACGAAGTCGTGGCGTCAGGCAACGGGTCCAAAGGGGGCGAAAACAAGGCATACACATGAGTGAGCTCCTGATGCAAGGAAGGGGGCTCTGGTGAGGTAACATCGTGTTTCCTGGATTCAAGCACCTCCCCACTCGGTGCCAGAGAGGGCAGCGATCCACGAGTCAACCTGCAATTGTATTGGTTGACGCTCCCACCACTTGAAGAGGCGTTGGGCCCTCCGCCAGCGGGTGGCTGGTGGTGGTTTGTCGCACTGTCGTTTTCTAGGGGGCGGACTGCTTCTTGGAGGCTGCGTGCTTGAATACTGGGTCGTATGGGCACTTCTGGGACGTCGGAATTCCCCCGAGAGTTGTGGCCGGGTAGTACTAGAAATCGATCAGTGTCGTTGACGATGCGGGATCACAGGGACGGACCACGTTGCTGAGGCGACAAAGGGGATGCTGCTGAAGCGACGATAGGTTGTGGACCGCGGGGTATCCCCCTTGTTTCTAGCGAGGGCGATTCAGGAAGTGTCGTCTGGCCTCTATATCCGTCAATGCTTCCATTGCTTGATCGAGAATTTGTCCAACTAGGCGGTTCGTGGGAATCTCCTAGTCGAAGGTCCAAGCTGACATTGCATTGTGCTGGAAGGAAAATCGCCGATTCGGGCGATCTCAAGAGTATTGCCTCGAAATTGTGTCCATCAACGCTTCCATCGCTTGATTGAGAATTAAACCAACTGGGTATTCGCCGGTAGGGTTCTGGCATGCTCCATAAGACAGCTTTTTCCTCCGCAAAAGGACTTTCGTGACGTTGCTGATCGGGAGGTGATGTTGAACCGCTGCGCCAGCGCAACGCACGACTTTTCGCCGGTGCAACTAATTTGGCCGACTCAAAACGGGATACAGAGGGTGAAAAGGGTATTTGCGAGTCATCTGTGCTCGCAGGTGGCTACAGTGGAGGAGAGCTGATAAGAATTATATAAGACGTGAAACGGGTAGGAGTGAGGCTTACTTCACTCGGAGTGGTGGGCCGACGAGTACCCGCTGAGCAGGGCTGCTCACTGGAATCAGGACTCTGAATGAAGCTTCCGTAATAAGACGATTGGGGTTGAATTGTCGTCATGTTGATAGCATGATGAGGCCTTTTGTCAGTCTTGTTGGCCTCATCATCGTTGGATGGCGAGCTAATGACGAGCCGGGGAGGAATGCTGTGGTGAGATGTTGTCCGAGTCCTTGGTACAGCATCCTCCAGCTCGGACAGGGATGACGAGGTGTCTTCCCCTGGTCTGTAGGTTGCATCCGTTGGATGGTGTTTTTTCTGCCGTTTCGCTGCTGCGCTCGAAGTTATGCTGGGTGAGTGGGTTCGCTTGGGTGTCATGGTTGGTCTTGATCCCATACAGTACAAACCCCAACTAGCCTTGGCCACACCCTTAAGTACTCGACCTGAAGCTGACAGCTATGGTACTAGCATCATCTTTTTTGGTTCAGATAACCTAACATCCCTTTGACAAGCCTTGCCTTTCTTGTCAGAAGGAATGCTCCGCAGATTTCTACTAAGTGGTGAAATCAATTTCCAAGCTGTTAGGGTTGAGGCTGTTGGAGGTAGTGCAATTACGCACTTGGCACGGGAGGACTCACGATGGGATGCCGCCTTCTTACTTCTATTCTCGACATACGTCCTCACTGACACTTCTGGTATTTGACATACCGTATAGAGGAATGTCCATATTAATAGGTATATTCCTATGCACTATGGTTGGAGTTGGAGAAGAGCTCGCGTATTAACGCGCTCGGACCGAAAGTCCGGTCCGGTTCTCGGTTCGGAGAATATACGGACTGAACCGGACTTCAGCAACACCTGATTACCCCTCTTCAACGCGAACATGTCTTCATAACATGTGGCATATCTGCGCGTGCCATATGTTGTTGCTGACTCGCGTGGATCCAAGTTTCTTCAATCCATGATGATGGGTGAGTGCTCTATGTTGCGCCTGCAGAAGTCCGAGTTCATTCTCACAACTTTGTCAATCGTGAGTGTCGTTCTGCACACCTAACTTGTCCCAGGACCGTTTTCTCCACTAGAGAGTGTTAGAATATTGGAATAAAAAGCTACACCCTTCATCGCTCCCAATTAATCTCACCCCGTCGGACTTCCTTCGGATCAGTCGTGTCTTTGCCGACAGCCTCCTCGTGATGTGCGTCACTTTCAGTTGGGTGGTAACCCACCTCATGCTGACACAAATTGACATAACTCGCAGCTACGTCTCCTTGCGTTTCTACCTGCATGAAATCCTCCGGGCGAGGGAAACGCGTTCTTGTCACAGCCTGGCATCCCGCACAAGGGACTGGAGAACCAACGCAAGCTTGCAGAAGCAGAACCCGGTTGGTAGTCACATTTACCCTAATGGCCTTCACAGCCGAATCCATATGTTCCCTGCGTACCCTCGCTGATCTATTTTAATATCTCACGGCTCGTTAGCAGTATAGAAACTTTTGCAAACCGGAGACAGCATACAGGAAGAGCAAGCCCTCGCCCGCTCTGCTTTTGTTTACCTCTGTCATACCACTTTGGATGCTCAGTCTGTCGTGTAGGTGGTCATGCATCGTCCTCCTTCCTGTCGTGTCCTGCTCTGCAGATGCAGTCCTAGTCATCTAGTTCTTTTCATCCACTCCAGCCTGCCACTTCTTTCGCGCACCGTCGGACGGGAAATCCTCGCTGAAGCCCGCGCAACTAATCGACATGAGCATCTAGTTCCTGCTCTTCTGGCCACCGCTCGTCACGCATCTTGGCTGGTGACCTGATGTGCTCATGTCCTTCCTCTTCACTAACAGGTCTCTTCGTCACCCCCCAAGTTGACCGGGGTACTCAAAGACCACTTAGGTCTGTTTGAGATTTTTCTCGTCGGCACGTGTTTCTTCATTAACTATGTCACGGCGGACGCCAAGACGATCCTCGTGTCGTTCTATATCGTGGTCGCGAGCCCCATTTCGATATGTCTATGCCTTGCGCGTGTCGATGACCAAGCAGAAATTAACTGTGTGGGAACTGTCGGCGTGTCATTATCTTGGCCAAATTCGGTGCGCATGGTGAACGCGTGTGAGCGCATCGCGGCCGCCCTCGCGAGAGGCATGGGAGAGATTGGATAGATCCCAGTCACGTGCCCGCGTGTTTTCCCGGAGCTCAGAGCACGAGCTATGTCAATAAGTTAAGTTAGCTATTCATGACGATGACGCTACGTACCAAACCTAGGACATTTATCCTTTGTCATTTCGTTTTTTTAATCACGACAGTCATAATGCTACGAAATTCATCATGCAGTCGTTCCGCGTCGAAATGCATGTATTCAATTTTATCTCCGTCTGGTTCTCTCGATCAGCACCACCTATCGTAATACCTCCCACATGACCCCATTTGTAGATCCTCCCTGCGGTTCCGACTCTGCAAAAGTAACGATTGGGTTCGGGGACTCAGGCAAACTACACGGTGCTGCGACTGGGCTTGGGTCATGTCGCTCGTCGGGGGGTCCTATTCTTCTGCTTCCATCACCTGAATATGCAAGATCCGGATCAACTCTACCAGGTAGTTCCGGTAGTTGATTCGGAAGCGTGACCCGAGTCGTGCGTATCGAAGTCGGCCGCGCAGGGGATCGCGACGAAGTCGTGGCGTCAGGCAACGGGTCCAAAGGGGGCGAAAACAAGGCATACACATGAGTGAGCTCCTGATGCAGGGAAGGACGCTCTGGTGAGGTAACATCGTGTTTCCTGGATTCAAGCACATCCCCACTCGATGCTAGAGAGGGCAGCGATCCACGAGTCAACCTGCAATTGTATTGGTTGACGCTCCCACCACTTGAAGAGGCGTTGGGCCCTCCGCCAGCGGGTGGCTGCTGGTGGTTTGTCGCGCTGTCGTTTTCTAGGGGGCGGACTGCTTCTTGGAGGCTGCGTGCTTGAATACTGGGTCGTATGGGCACTTCTGGGACGTCGGAAATCCCCTGAGAGTTGTGGCCGGGTAGTACTAGAAATCGATCAGTGTCGTTGACAATGCGGGATCGCAGGGACGGACCACGTTGCTGAGGCGACAAAGGGGATGCTGCTGAAGCGACGATAGGTTGTGGACCGCGGGGTATCCCCCTTGTTTCTAGCGAGGGGGATTCAGGAAGTGTCGTCTGGCCTCTATATCCGTCAATGCTTCCATTGCTTGATCGAGAATTTGTCCAACTAGGCGGTTCGTGGGAATCTCCTAGTCGAAGGTCCAAGGTGACATTGCGTTGTGCTGGAAGGAAAATCGCCGATTCGGACGATCTAAGGAGTATCGCCTCGAAATTGTATCCATCAACGCTTCCATCGCTTGATTGAGAATTAATCCAACTGGGTATTATTCGCCGGTAGGGTTCTGGTATGCTGCATAAGACAGCTTTTTCCTCCGCAAAAGGACTTTCGTGACGTTGCTGATCGGGAG
>QFFA01001964.1:0-16972 GCA_003316565.1 Russula foetens | reverse complement strand
TTTGATTTATGGCAAGTCAATCATTCCAAAATAGCAAAACATTGGGACAGTTTTTTGAGCCACTGTAAGTGCTGTTTAACACATATCTAAGCTTTTCTTAGACTTTTTCCGGCAAGAAAAGCCTGATTTGCATGCAGTGATGCAAACCTCTGACATCATCGACATGGACGTTGATACTGTACAAACTCCTTTTTGAAGCCCTCTCCTGTTGCATCGTCAGTGAGAGATGTACCAAGTCCCTTTACTTGTAACATTAACACCGTTGCTTTGGGTCAGACGGTATCCTTTGTAAATGTAAACACGATTCAGAATACACACGTACCTTCTATTTGCATCCCAGTCCGAATCGTGTCAAAGGGAAAACAAATCGATGCTCGGGCTCTCCTCGACAGTGGCGCAGAAGGACTGTTCTGCAATGCCACCTTTGTGGTCAAATACAAGCTACCTCTCTGGAAATTACAAACCCTAGTCTACCCTCGAAATGTCAATGGAACAATTAACAACCAAGGTGCCATAAACTACACTACGTTACTACGAATGAAAATGGGCCCAAGACACTCGGAACAAGTACGGTTCTTTGTAACCAATACAGGAGCTCATGACATGCTCCTTGGGACGGATTGGTTAAAGAAACACAATCCCAACATCGATTGGGCAAAAAACGCGCTCAGTCTAAATCGTTGCCCACCGCAATGCTATGAGGACAACAATTCTAGTCCTTCGCCTCTTATGGCCACTTTACTACCAACTCTAGAATGGGAAACACAAGTCGATGACGACTTTGAGCTCTCAATTGGAAACACGGACACAATTGAACTCATTACTGCGCACAATGAGAAATACTTAGGACCAACTATTGGACAAACTACAGTCTCTACTTCACTAGCCATCTCACATAGAACACGACTTGCAGAGATTCCACAGGAATTCTGGCAATACGCAAAGGTCTTTTCAGACGAAGAATCACAGTGACTACCCAAACACCAGCCATGGGATCACAAGATAGACCTTCTACCAAATGCTACAATGCGCAAAACGGGAATTTACAGGCTCACACTACCAGAACTAGATGCACTACAAGAATACATCGACGCGGGCCTAAAGAATGGCACCCTACGACGATCCAAGTCCCCTTTTGCATGCCCTTTCTTCTTCATAGATAAGAAAGATGGCAAACTTCGACCAGTACAAGACTACCGTCCTCTCAATGAGATTATAAGAAAGAACACAGCACCCATACCACTAATCCCTGAACTTGTAGACAAACTACTTGGTGTGCGGTTCTTTACCAAGTTGGACGTACGATGGGGATACAACAATATACAAATACGGGAAGGCGATGAATGGAAAACCGCCTTTGCGACCCCTCTTGGGCTCTACAAATCACTAGTCATGACCTTCGGGCTTTGCAATGCCCCTGCGACATTTCAAACATTCATGGATACAAAGCTAGCCAACCTTATTGCCACGGGACACATCATTGTATACTTGGACGACATCTTGATATTTGCTTCAACTCTGAATGAGTTACTAGCATCCACGCATCGCGTTCTCAAACGCCTCCTTGAACTTGACCTTTACTTGCAGCTTTCAAAGTGCTTTTTCAACCAAAGATCAGTTGAATACCTGGGCCTCATTATCTCTGAAGGAGAACTACGCATGGACCCAGTCAAACTCACGGCTATTAAAGACTGGCCACGCCCAAAGTCTATCAAAGAAATACAGAAATTCCTGGGCTTTTGCAATTTCTACCGCCGTTTCGTACAAGATTACTCGACATTAGCACGACCACTGTTTGACCTAACCAAGAAGACAATGCCTTGGAATTGGACTCCTTCATGCGAAGATGCATTCACTGCATTACAACGTGTTTTAACCACTTCACCAGTCCTCGTGCTCCCAGACTACCAACGTCCTTTTACCCTAATCACAGATGCAAGTGATTATGCTATGGGAGCTATACTTGAACAAAACGATGCGTTAGGTCGTTCACACCCCATCGCCTACTACTCGAAATCACTACAACCAGCTGAACGCAACTATGAAATTCATGACAAAGAACTGCTAGCGATTATACACACCTTGAAGCACTTCCATCACTACCTTCAGGGTAGTCCACACACTACTAAGATCTTTTCAGACCACGCAAATCTCAAGTATTTTATGACAAAGCAAACACTATCATGCTGCCAAGCACGTTGGTCGCTGTTTCTAAGCGATTTTCACTACGAAATTATCCCAAAACCAGGCAAAATGAATAAAGCTGATGCTCTGTCACGGTGGCCAGACTATAAAGAGGGGATAGCATCCGATAATGCGGAAAAAATCTTGCTCACACCAGACAAATTTTGAATTCAAGCACTACATACCACGGCAATTCCTATTGCTTTAAACATGGACTTGAAAACAGCGATACAGGATGCGATAAAATCGGATCGCCTTACTGGCCAACTACTGAAATAAATCCTCATTAGCGGTCCGCGCAGTGTCACTAAAGGCCTACAAGACTGGAACTACGAAGAAGGCCTTATCTTGAACAAGGGACTCATTTACATCCCCAATAACGGCGACCTCAAACGCAAAGTTGTACAGACCTTTCATAATGACTTACTAGGCCACCCCGGAGAATGGAAAACTATCGAACTAATCACACGAGAATACTGGTGGCCAGGAATCACAGAATTTGTAAAGAACTACGTCAAAGGATGCACTACTTGTCAAGCAACAAAGATACGCCCCCCAGTCAAAATCCCAATCAAACCAAATGAAATCCCTACCGGGGTTTGGGAAACCATCACCATGGACTTCATTGTAGACCTCCCAAGGTCAAAAGGATATGATAGCATCCTTACGGTTGTAGACCGCCACAGTAAAGCAGTCATTCTATCACCTTGTCACAAGACCATCACAGCCGAACAAATGAGCCAACTACTAATGGACAATGTATGGAAACGCATGGGTTTCCCCTTAACAATCATTTCGGACCGAGGACCACAATTTGCAGCACAAGTAACCAGAGAATTATGGCAAAAACTAGGAATCGAGCAAAGGCTCTCTACAGCATTTCACCCACAAACGGATGGAGAATCCGAACGAGTTAACCAAGAAATCGAGCAATACCTTCGTATCTGTGGAAACTTCCAGCAGGATAATTGGGCAGACTTACTCCCCATCATTGAATTCGCGCACAATGCACACCCTCATCGCAGCACCCATAAATCACCATTTGAGGTCTGGTACGGGTTTCAGCCCACCTTTAAACCACCATTGTACCTTCAAACCAGACTACAAAGCATTGACGAACACATACAATACCTAGAGCAAATACGCAAAGAAGTCACAGCAGCGCTATTACTTGCAGCTAATGAAATGCGCAAGGGAAAGCCCCCCGAACCATCACACATCTTCTGCAAAGACGACCTCGTTTTACTTGAAGCGACAAATCTCCAGACCACCCATCCTAAAGCCAAACTCGCACCTCGACGCTATGGCCCCTTCAAAGTACTATGGGCCACCAATACTAACTGCAAACTAGAATTACCTCCGACAATGAAAATACATCCCATATTCCACAACTCACTCTTGAAACCATACATTGAAACGGCCTCACACGGCCCTAACTTTGAATGACCACCACCAGAAATTGTTGGCAATGAAGAAGGACACTATGAAATAGAACAAATCCTTAAATCCTGGCCTACACAAAACTGCAAGAGTACACAGTACCTTGTTAAATGGAAAGGTTACCCCGACTCCGAAAACTCCTGGCTACCTGCCAAGGAACTAACACACGCCAGGGAACTACTACAGAAATTCAAAACACAACATAGACAAGTTCAAGCCTTGCAGGCGCAAGGAAAGCCTAAAGAGGGGATACTGTCGCGATCGTGGCCTTCGGCCGCGTTCGTGACCTCCACGCACACTCCTGGAACACACGCCCTTAAGAGGGGATCGAGAACGATGCCCCTAAAGTCCACCTGATCTGCCCCTAAAGCCAAGTTATAGCCAAGTGACCAAGTTGAACTTAGGGTCACATGACCCTGGGAAAGTATTACCTGACCGGTCACGTGACCTCTCCCCACTTTCCAGGTCACATAACCTATCACATGACCCAGACCGATCACATGATCAGAGAGCAAGTGATCCCATCTGCTTTGGACGAGTCACTAAGCCATTGACCAATACCTGGAAGGTCATCGAGATTACCAAGCCCAAGGACGCTTACCAAGACGAAGGGAATCCCCGATTGGATCTTGGGATTTCCCAGGGGATTCCCCATAGCCTCTCCAGAGCACGTCCCATATTGGGAACCTCAGCAGATCTTGGATTTCCCCAAATCCCTGATAAGATCTGATAGCCTCTCCATAGACTCTCCTGACCATGTACCATATATGGATAGATTACACCTGTCACCTGTACTGGTGCCGGCCCTAAAGGCTGCGCACAGACCACCCTGTATTAGTATATAAGATCTGTGAAATGTAGCGAATAGTCCCCAGATTATTCTCTTGTCTACCCCCCACAGTCCACTCTGGAGCCTTCCCTCCAGATCCACTTGTTACACATCGCCGTCCTTTGCCTAGCCTTCTCGCTCCTCTGCCTTTGGGTCAGTTACCTCCAACACAAGTACTCCGTCACTGTAAGGAGCTGGGGGGTGGTGGTGAGCCTACAATCACACCGCAAGTGCATTAGAACCTGTTCTATAGCAGGTGAAACACAGACGTAGCGGTAACAAGTAGAGGTAGACTAAAGTACCAGTAACACCGGTCCAACTTTTTGGCTATCTAACCCTAACCCTATTTTCATCGGTGTTACAGTCGCTCCCCATTACTGCTATTAAAGTAGTAAGTTCGCGACAATCACCTTGTACCATATATGGATAGATGCACACCCGCAGTCCACAGTTAGTGTTGAAGTAATGGACGCACGCGCATAAAGCATATGCGTCGTACCTAAATTAGGTAGTCAACGGGCTGTAGTATTCCGGAGTCACGTTAAGTGCTCCAACAATATGATATGAACAATAGAACGCGCGAGTAGCCGGACACACGGACCGCCTGACCGACGCGCGTCGTCCACAAGTAGAATTACTATATCTGGCCTAAATGGCTGCTAGTAGATAAGGATGCTCCCTACGAGTGGACGCATCCACACATCAGACTCTGCGTGTCCGAACCTATGTACAATAACTTATAGTTACATTGTCCAGACTCTCTTGTAGGAACATGTGTCCTGCAACCACAGTCCTGATGTTCTAGTAGTATAAATACCGTACTGTACATGTTCTGTAACAGTAACTTTTCCAACGTTCCTTTCTATCGCTGCGCGCTCCCTCCATCCATAGCTTCTTACTTCAACAGTTAGACCTACCCTAAAGTAGTGCATGGACCACCCTGTATTAGTATATAAGACCTGTGAATTGTAGCGAATAGTCCCCAGACTATTCTCTTGTCTACCCCCCCATCACTACTCTGGAGCCTTACCTCCACCTTGCCATCTCGCTCCTCTTCACCTACTGTTCTTTCCTCTGCCTCTGGTATAGTCACCTCCAACTCCAAGCTCAAGTTGCTGCCCTTCCTACTGCTCAACAAGTAGTAAGTTCATGACAGATAGTTGGCATTGAACTTGCAATTTTATCCGATGTGATCTCCATCTCATTGAGCAGCTATATCAATTCTATTCTAGAGAAAGAGGAACTTGATAAGTGCAATCTGGTTACAACTCCACTTGATCCAAATGTTACCCTCATCCCAAATCTGGATGGGAACATTGGAAATCAAAGTAACTCATATGCAAGCATATTGGGTGAATTACAATATATTGCTACTGCAACAAGGCCAGATATTACCTATGCGGTAAATAGATTGGCATCCTATACAGTGAACCCCAGTACACAGCATTACAGTGCACTCAAACAAATCCTATGCTATCTTAAAGGTACCAAGGACTATCGCCTGATATACAAAGCACTCCTGGAGAAAGCAGACTTTTTCCACAGATTCACCGATGTAGCCTATGCCAATGCAGATGAGGACAGATCAACAATAGGATATGTTTTCTTAGCTAGTGACGGTGCAATAACATAGAGCTCAAAATGACAAATTTCCACAGCCTTATCTTCAACACAGGCCAGATTGGTCACCCTTTCAGAGGCCAGATGTGAAGCTTGCTGGTTGCAAAACTTGTATACTGAGCTTGGGGTTTTGAATGAAGATATTCTGACCATGATTATGGGAGATAATGAGGGCACAATCACATTGATAAAGAATCCACAGTTCTATAAGAGGACAAAGCACATCGCAACGCAATGGCACTGGATTTGGAAGTTGGTACAAGAAGGTACCATCAATGTCAAATCATGCCACAATGATGGCATGCGAATGTTTAAGTGATGGGAGAACACGCAGCACACAAGGGAATGGAGTGGGAGTGCCCACTCACTCTGCTGAAAAGCTCTGTTTATCGTAGTCTATCCTATATACCATAGCTCATTAGGAGCTAGGAGGTCAATATCAATCTTATCACATGTATGTACTCGCTCAGGCCCAGTTGCACCGATCCGGTCCGGATCCCAACACATGACCCTGATCAAATGGCGGATATACTCACAAAAGCTCTACCTCACCAGAAGCATCACAAACATGTCATTGAGATGGGCCTCACCCCCATTTGAGGGGGAGTGTTGGGTTTTATTGCGTGTGCACATACAGAGCAGGCAACCAGGTGAGAGCCCAAGTCACAGGGAGAATGAATCATCATTCCCCTAACTCCTATTTACACAATTGTATATAGTCTATGGTACAGAGAATCCAGAGTCAGATAAGTGAGTGGGCACTCCCCACTCCTGACCATTGTGTGTAACCTCCCAAAAAACATATCACGCCTATATGGTGATCTGACTGTGACACATGGGCTTTTACATCTACAGTACATAGCACATATGTTGCTAAATTACAGTATGTGCTATTACAGCTGCACTTCACACAGTGGGACACAGATTAAAACTGAAAATAAGAAAACATTTGGATTCAGCATGGAAGAGCTCTGATTTCATCTGAAACAGCATCATTTTCTATCACAGACTGAGATTGTCAGTGTCAGTGTACTCAGTCAAACTCGGCAAAACTCGGCAAAACTCGGGCCGGCTCAGTACTGGTTTTTCACTGGGGATGATGATCGCAACTTCGCGGCACCGTCTTTTTTGTTGGGCTTTGTTGTGCTGATGTCATGCCTCCCAGCGTCGGCCAAAACCTTGTTCCCGATTTATTGCCTTCCTTCGACATCCACCGTTTTTTTCAATTCAAGTCGAGGCAATTCCGACAAAGAAGGCCCGGGTAGGAACCAAGTTCTCGCTAGTCAAAAATGCCGCGTTCCTCGAATCTGAAATTGAGTGTTGAATGTTGAACTTCCTTTGGGACATATTGCTGGTACATACACTATGCCTTTGGTGATACAATTGCAGGGGTGAAATTGTGTCAACTGTGTAATAACTACGACTATGGTATATTGAAATTTCTACGTGCATTGCGTGATGTGCCCTACAATTGGCGCGTTCTAGGAACTACGTAGACGTGCTGTTGCATCACGAGTGGGCGCTCTTGACCATCAAAAAAAAAAGCCTGATGCTGGTAAAGTTTTTCACCGCTCGCGGCATAACCTGAGGCTAAGTCATATTTGTTTGAAGGGAATACAGTAGGTACTATGCTGTTAGTTAGCCCAGCCGCATTTGTGAGTTTGACACGGTTTCACGCAAAACGTTTGACGCCCAAACCAACGTTCCGACTAGGCCGACCCGAATTGACTATGCACGAAAATATAGGCTGCTTCCATTCAATGGAAGCTTTGAGAAGCAAAGCTGTTTGAGACGCAAAGCCAGAGTGGGGTATATTAGTGCTAGAATTATTCAATTAGGATATATCCAACTGGATGTGACGATGCTGCAAGAGTACGATACGCAACGTGGTAAGAGAACGTTGAGACAACTATAACAACACGGAACTAAAAAGCATTGATGCGTCGCAAACAAAAACACCTTTCTATACAGAGCAAAAGGTCCGTGGGAGACAACCTTATGAACCACCAGGAGAGAAATTATCATATGTACGTAAGTATGAGCCGTCCATTTTGTGAGAACCCACAAGAACATTCAGCCGAGCATCGCACCTTTGCGCCCCCCGACTAGCATCTCATCGCCCCCGATTGTGTGCTGGGACCACTCTACTCCCGGTAGGGAGCATTGCGTAATACATGGGACTAGGCGGAAATGGAAGAAGGATGCCAACATTCATAACGCCGCAACAGGATCATTGCGGATGGTACCCGGGACCCGATCCATTGGATTGCGTTGAGGTACCTCGGTCCTGATGGCTACCAGAAAAGTACTGATGTTGTTGTTGTTGTTGTTGGGGGTAGTACCCATGACCGCCACTACCCGGCAATGGCCCTTGCGACGATATGTATGATGGAGCGTGCTGGTTTCCCATCGCATAGGATGCAGGTGTTGGGAAGGTATAGCCGGCGCTGTGTCCGCCTGGTTGTGCGTAGTTTCCTAACATGGACGATGAGCGCCCACCACCGTAGCCGTTCTCGAGGATGTTCCGCTGGCCGGAGGGTGGGTAGTACGAGTCAGAGCTGACTGGACCCGACGGTGCATGTGAGATAGATTGTAGCGAGAGTGGGTGATATAGTTGCAGACTGTCAGTAGGCATGGATGCACGACGAAGCAGTGTCCCAGTCGAAACTCCAGAGTGAGTTGCTCCACTACGTTGCGATGCAAGGGGATGGGTCGTGGCTGGACCCGACGACGGTCGGTGTACAGGTGCAAGAATCCGTCGGCGAGCCTGGCAAAGGTCAAACGCGTGAGCGAGGACCAATTTGACAGTGAGAGGCCGAACTCACATTAATCATCCAGTTGGAAACTTGGCTCATGCTCAAACCAGTTGCAGCACATAATTGTTTCTTCTCGTCCTCGCTAGGGTACGGATGATCGGAATGTCGATGTAGCCAGTCTTTGAGGAAATCAGTAGTAGGTTTCGGTAATTTGCCACGCTTTTTCTGAGGGCGGTCAACAAGGGACGAAGAGGTCGGAGGAGCTGGTGGAGTTCGGGAGGGCGATTGTACCGTTCCATTAGCGGAAGGCGAAGGAAGCAAGATGTCCGGTGACGAAAAACTCCACTCATCCTTTGCTGTCTCCGAAGAGGAAGTCGGGGTATAGGATGCTCTCCGCTCCGCCTGTCCAGAGATACGAGCGACGTTACCATACATGGAGGCTTGGTTTGTTGGGGGAAACGTGTATGAACTACCCAATGACGAGTGACGAAGGCTGTCGTCGTACTTTAGAGGACCGTGCCCGCTAGGTATAGGTCCCGGAGTAGAGTTTGGCCGTGTGATTCCGGGAAGTGATGCAGCTTGGCCTGTGGCTGTGCCCCAGGACTCTGAATCAGAAAGTTGCAGTGACGGTAGTTGAGCACGAGACACAGTGTAGTCCGTTGTGAGTGGAGAACCGTAACTCGAAGTAGGGAACGAGGGTGAGGTAGACGACGAGGTAGCCGTGCCTGAACTGGATAGTGTGGCTGCACTGGGAAGTGAAGTCTGGTCGGGATAAGACAAACTGAGGTGAGTGTCAGCCGCGAGCTTGGGCCGAGCGGATGACTTGTCGTCTGAATCAACGGATGATTGAGGAGGGAACTGATAAGACGAAAGAGAGGAAGGAGGGTGCACGACAGACGCCAGTCCTCGTGAACCTGATGTCACAGAGGGAAGTCGACTACGTGAGGTGAGCTCCGAAGAAAGGGTTGGCAGGGAAGCACGACGAGGTTCCCCACGGAAAGGGTCAAACGTCGAAAAGATTGAAGGCAGCTGGATGCGCGGACTGCCAGAAACGATCGAAGGTTGTTCGCCTGCGCTTGTCGGGGCGTTGTCACCTTCCCAGGTGGAGTTATCCAATGCGAGCTCGGTGGGGCGGGCCCGTTTTGGTTGCGGAGATTGTGCCGGAGAGGCAGGGCGCTTGTCGGGGCGGGGGGAGGACCCAGACTCTGCAGAGGTGACGGAGGACATGCTCGAGCCGTTAAAGTAGTCACACTCAAGTTCGGGGGAGCTATTGTGGACGAGCGAGATCAGAAATGGTCATAAGTCACGAATGAAGGACCTGGGAGATGGGGGGAGGGTACGGACCTTGTGACAGCCGGGGATACCGAGGCAGAAGGAGGGTATGCGGAGACCGCAGATTGAAATGCAGAAAAAGCGGATGAGTTGTTCTCTGGCACGGGGGCGAGGTGAGGGAACTTGCTATAAAGTCAATCAGCAATGATGTTGACGGGCATCAACGCCGATCTAATGCATGGGAAAGGGAGAATTGATGAATCGTGGAGAGAGGACGATCCAATCCAAGCCGGAGAGAACGAGGGCGGAGAGTGGCTTCTAGCGATTGGATGACACCTCGCTCGTGGCCATTTGACAGGTGACAGGTCTCACGAAGCCGAAAAGGAAAGGGGAGGAGGGAAGTGGGTGTAAAGAAAGAAAAAAAAAAAAGAGAGATAGAAAATTGATAGCGCTGGATGACATACTCGAATGGGAGAGGTCCTAAGTTGTTGTAGGGGAGATAGTTCTGGCTCTCGACCTTGGTCTCAATCATGGAGGCAGGAGGGAAGCGCGGAGGAAGGAGGATCAAGAACGTGAGCAGATCGAACCTGGATGATATTCAGTGATTTATATACGCGTCCAATGCTTCTTGTGAACGGAGATGATGCTCGGCAATGCCGCGATGCTCACATAGAAGGCAAGACCATCGAGGAAACTCAGAGTTCCACACCAGAAAGCTGGCCTGCACAAGATTCGACCTCGAATCAGGTTCCATTGATCCCGGCTTCCCGAGGGCATAATTACGCGACGACTTACCCCCGCCCTTTTCCCGGTCCTCTCCCTCTCCCTCCTCTTATTTTATTTTTTTTCCAACCTGCCCGCAAGTCAGGTGTGCGCCCAACAACAAACAACAGTACAGCGCTCAGGCTGTTCCCGCCCTGCGTTTGTGTAAAAACAACACCCAGATCTTCCCAGTATGAGCGCTCACATTTATCCCTTTATTTCCTATGCCCTCTGGCCATGCGCCTGGGACCGATTGAGTACCTTTCGCACGCGATTTCCGCAATCGAGGTTCGAGGCGGGACAAGGGGGTTTTTTGTATAGGGACGTCGCGGGGATGCTTCCCGCTGCTGGATTAGAACAATGACCCTTCTGCCGAGGGGCGAAACACATCTGAGGCTCTCTTCTCGTACATACGCATTTCTGCCTCCAAGTTCCCTGGGGGGAGTTCACCGCCGCGACCCGCGATTGCGACTCGGAGCAAGGAAGAAGTACGGATGCGGAGGTCCGTCCGAAATTGGTTACATGAAAGTGCTCGCTTACGGAATTCGCACTAAACATTCCATAACTGCTAAATCGTGGATTCCCTAGCTTAATTAAAAAAATCAAGGCACTCTCGACCTGGGCGTCGCGGAGCTCTGCCGGCAAGGCGCGCATTCCGGGGATTACATCACCGGTTCCCAGCCGTAATACAGTGGCACACTTGCGGCGTAAACACACACAGATTTGGTCGTCGTTCCGCCATCAGCCCAGCCCATCAGACCTTGCTCTCTTTTTTCTCCCCGCCGTAGGTCTATGAGCGCAGGAATTTTTTTTGTTCCCCCCACCAGTTGATGATCACTTCCCATCTGCAAGCTGTGCAGTGCGCAATCATTCCCATCACGGTTTTGCTTTTGTGCGCTTAGATAATGCCGTACCCTTCGCAACCTCGTTCCCTTCATTGTGTCCATATTCAGCTTTACTCATGACCACATGCCAGGGTACCATCACGTTTCGAAGCATACAGCATGAATGTAGATTGCCAAAAATGGTATACTATGGTCTCTGTAGATCATCCCTGCTTAACCAACCGCACAAACAACCCTCTGTCTCCACCATCCCGGAAAACACGGACTATCCAAACAGCCCAGACCCTCCCCAGCCACCAAAGCCGTGCATTTTCCGTACCTTTACCCCTTAGCTAGCGCAACCCCTTCAAGGAGTTTTTCAGCCTTTTCTCGCTCCTTCCGGCTGACGACAACGCCGTCCAACATGCGCACTCTTGGGCAAGCCCGCATGATCAGCCCACGAAAGGTGAGGCGACCGATGTAGGCCTCATCTGGGAGGTCTCTTCGAAATTTTGCATCTAGCTCGTGCCACGCCAGCGTCGGCGCGACACCGCTTGTCCCGTCACGAGAGCTACCTCTGTTCCCACCCCTGGAGGTCGTTCCGGGATCAACTATCTGTCCTAAATCCGGACCCGAGCGTTTGCCTGCGCCTGGACCGCCAACTCGAAGTCCAGCCTCAGATGGTTGAAGCGCGCCAGGCACGTCTTTTACGAGTAGTGGCAGATACCAACCCAACGTACATGGGTTCATCCTTGGCAAAAGACAAGCGTGTCAGTGAGTCGCAGATATTACCCCCGAAAATAGTAAAATAATCGAGACCAGAAAATACACATTTACCAACGGGACGAACGGTGCATATGATCGAACGCCCCGGATGAATTGAGAACAAGGGTCAAATAAAAGGAGGTAGGGGTAAATGCAGATTACGATAAGCCAGCGAATGACACGTACCTGAAGTCAACCATTTCAACGTCGGGACACCCCCTCAACACCTTGATGATGCCTTTGGTGCCTTTGAGTCTTGACCCGATGATCGTGAGTTTGTTAAGCCTGCGCAGGCCCTCCAGTGGTTTCACGTCGTCGAGAAAGTTATAATTGAGGTTGAGCACGCGGAGGTTAGGCACGAGCGCGGAAAATTTTGCGGGGAGTTTTGACAGCCGGCAAGCTGCGATTTCGAGGTAGATCAGATTATAGCATGGTTCGGAAAGAAAATCCGCTGGCAAGGGGTTGCCTGTTTTGTGGTACCGTCAATTAACAATTGGCATTATATGTCGCCGCCGTCGGAGGGGAACCCAAATTCACGAACCAGACAAATATAACCGCTTGGCGTCTCGTACGTCCCGAATGAAGAGTGACCTATTTGAATTGAACCAATGTCGCTCGTGTGGTTGAAACGGGGACTCACAGGCCACCTCCTCCTTGATTGCGTAAACTCAAGTTTTCGAGTTTACTTAGCCTATTCGCTTTCTTGAGCTCTGTGAGGGAGTTATTGTCGACGTAGAGCATCCGCAAGTTTGGGAAATGGCTGGCGTCGAGACATTTCAATCGGTTGGCGCTCAAACGCAATATGCGCAATCTGGGCAAGATGCCGTGAGGTTTGATGTCATCAAGGGAGTTGTTGTCTGTATCAGACAACAAACAGGAAAATTAGCAAAAATGGTGGTCATATTGGCCCAAGCGATGCATGAGAAAAAGGAATATCTAGGGAGGAATAGCAGCGGAGTCTGCCATAAAGAGGAGATCGTGTGGAGCCGAGGGGGAAGGTAGGTGTTGGGGGAGATCTCATCGCCGATTCATCCATCCGATCCCACTAGCGGATTTATGGGTACAAGGGCACTCACCAAGATTGAGGACGACCAATGACGGGAGAAAGGAGAGTCCGGCTACATGCTGGATCCGGTTCTGGCTTGCGTTGAGCACCTCGAGTCTTGGCCTGGAGAAAGAAGGTGAAAGAATGGAACAAAGCCATGCCGAAGACAGGCGTGAGGGGTGACAGTGTGAGTGTGACAACGGGGACATGAAACGGTGCGTTAGCAAGGTGTTCTCCGAGTGTGGACGGTACGGGAGAAAGGCTCACCAGGAACCTTGTGTGAAATCCATGTCGGTAATGCGATTCCTCTGGACACTAAGCTTGACTAGGCAGTCCATGCGCTGTAAGCCTTCTAGGGATCTGATGTGATTCCCATCTGCACGTAGTTCTCGAAGATGCCGGAGGCATTCCAGTTCTAGACGTAATTTCATTCGCTTCGATCAGTTTGGGGTAACATAATAGAAACTTACGGTCCAGGCTTTCGACGTTGTTATAACTAATGTCAAGGTGCTCCAAGCTGAGGAGATGGCTGAAAGACGTCGACCTCGTTAAGCTACCGTCACACGACGCCAACCAATCATTGGAATCAGCCTGAATCACGCGGTCGCGGTTTACACAGACCTATTACGCGAAACTGATAGCGACCTGACCGAGGTGGGGACCCCGCTCAGCCAGGCCAACTGGTTGGAATTGCTACCGACACGTCAGTCACCATCACCGGGAGTATAGAATCGGATCCGACACACAGCGATAGAGTATGTAACCGTGGAAGAAATTCTTTCAGCCTTGCGACACTCTCGATGTTCTTGTTAGATAAATCGATGCAGCTCAACTCTTCCCAGTGAGGTTCGAAAGGTTGTACATCAGTGATGACCTGAACCAGCTTGTCATGCGCAACGCCAAACGATGCTTCAGTCAAGAAAGTCGCATTGAGCTGTGCCTCCACTCCCACTCCTGGTGATACATCGGGTGATGTCGAGTGCTGAGATCGTGTAGGCACCCGCCTGGCAATATCCGAGGTCAGAACCCTAGTGTCAGACATGTCACCGGTGCCGAGAGGGTGCTTGGTGTCAGGAATTGGGATGCCAGCAAAGGGTGTTGCGGAATTGTTGGGTCTTGACGGCGACTTATAGTCGATACCTATAGATAACGGGAATAAGCCTCTTCGCATATCTCAAAACCCATTTTTTTCATACTCTCGAGACCATCTAGCATCTCCCCAATCCGCTTTGACCGGGCAGACGGTTCAAAGGACGAGTCCCCAATAAGGACTTGGCCGACTGGCTTGCTGTCGCTGTCATCCGTGTGCGTGCTTCGTCCAAGGCCCCTGATGGGACCTTCTCGCTTACCATCTGAAAAACTAACCGACCGTCGGCAGCCAGGCTTGATTGTGGGAGTCCGGTTGTTACTTGTGACTGGATCTACAAATGATACGACAGGACTGGCAACCGCGCTCTTTAACGCGGATCGAATAGGAGTAGGCACAGACACTTCACGAGACAGAACGGGGGCGCTTTTGACTACGGCACGGGCATGCTCTTGGTGAGTTTCTTCATCACTTGAACCCTGATCAGATGTCACGTCAGGTCGACCTTCGAGGGAGAACGATGCAGATAGAGTGCTGATATCGGTCACATCCTCATCGTCGCTATCCGAGTCTGTGGTGTCATCCTCGCCAGAGACACCTGCGACCCGTGTACGCCCATGGGAGGGTCCATCGAACGAAAAAGAGGTGAGTTCCATTTCTTCCTCATCAGCTACTTCGTCGACATCGCTGTTGTCCGTCGATGGCGACGCTTGTTCCCCAGGACCGTCACCAACGAGAGATTCTTCGCGCAGACTCTCGATATCTCGAAATGGATCTTCGCTCTCCGCATCGATCTCCGCATTTCCTCCACCTCCGCCTTCCGAAATTCTTAGCGGTTCGATCGTTGTTGCCTTGACCCATCGCATCATGACTTTGTCAAACACCATCCTTCCAACCCGTTCTGGTAGAGCAGGTACGTCTTCAGGCCCGATACGCGTGATTTGCGCTGGCCCCGGGTGCTTCACAAAGGAGCCCGAGCTTCCCGTCGTTAGGGTAGTCCCGGATACCGTGCTGGAGGAGACGAATCGATTGAGATCCTCGTTAGGTCTCCCTGGAACGGATGGTGACAAGTTGGCCGCTGGCCTAACCGCTGGGGAGAGGACAGCATTTGTACCGGCGCCAAAGTCTAGTGCGGGGGCATTGTGCTGTGGAATTGGGCCAGGTGGCTGAGGCGGTGGAGATGGAGGGGGTGCGACAAGGATGGGGGGTGTAGGGAATTGTGCATAAATACGTGATGTATTTAAGGAGGCCGTACTGATATCCTGCCTCAGGTGGTCAGCGTTATCACAACAAATTCAGAAAAACAATACCGAGAAAGAATTCCTTGATGAGTTGTCCCGTTGGATAATTGGCGGAAGATATCGCAGGTTTTGAAGGGAACGATGGGGAGGGGATGTCATGGGAAGTAATCGGATAGAACGGGAAACATTATCAACATTAGGGGATATGTCTGCAGCATCAGTAGAAAAGATGCGCTTGGATCCCTTCATATCCTGTTTGAGCTGGGCCATCAAGTTCTCTGCCTGTTGCCTGTACCCCAAGGAAGAATGTCCCTTCCTTTTGGAGGTGACCATTGGCCCAGCTACGGCTGAATCTTGAGTGGTCCCTTGTGAGTCAATATCATTGGAGGTTTGCACGGCTTTTGAAATATCAGTGGGATGAAAAGCGCGCACGCGATGTTTCACTCACGTCGGTCTCGCACTCCATTTCTACTGGGCGTGATATCGTTTGAGGTGGGAGAAGGAACAGAGGAGGCGGGTGCAGGGGTGGAGGAGAAAGAGAAATCCCTCGCATTCTTGATCTGGGCCATAAGAAATCTGGATTCTCCGACATAATCCTTCCTACAGCCAGGTCGCCTTGCGCTGTAGCTGGCGCGGTTATTCGGGCCATAAAAGTCACTGGCAGGGCTAAGCTTAACCCGCTTCGCACTTCGCAATTCGATCGAACTGAACTGCGACGTCGCCTCAGAGACGGGGTGGAGGCCAAATGGCGACGATGTATTAGCGACAAGATTTCCCGCGTTACTACCTGAAGGTGAATTGATAGCGATGGAGTCAACCATGGCAGATAAGTGATCACGAGTAAATGTATCATATTGAAATTGAAAAAGTCGGAGGGGAGGATCCATCATAGGAGAGACAGGAGCAGGAGTTCGTGTAGCATTCTCATATTCGGGATGGCTAGGGGGTACGATGTCAGTAAAAGTTGTAGGACGTGGACGTGGACGTGGGACGGTGAATGTGAATTGGCAAGACATATCTGGTTGCCAATTATCCGCGTCAGCGAGACGACGGGCTGCAAGATCTCCCTGAGTTGTGACAGAAGCCATGGATGAGAGTCGTGCAACAGGTAAATGTGATGAGGGGGAGGGAATGTTACGCGTTGACT
>QFFA01001962.1:0-13825 GCA_003316565.1 Russula foetens | reverse complement strand
CCGATCTGCCTTGTAATCGACGGCCGACGCTACAAGAGCGCGCCGCGTGGACTCCATTGTCTGGTCGAATGAAATACATTGTGCCCGACACCCCCGAAACGCCGTTGGGCCCTGCGCATGGGCCTGCTTGTGTGGAACGGATCGTTTAGTATTGGTTTGACATGGAAGTTGTACGCCCTTACATTCCTTTAACATTACTTTGTTTACTTTTCTTCGACCTTCCTTATATTCACTTAGCCAATGGGAACCGAATGACACCGCCTTGTCGTCGCCCCCGTGCCCGCTGTTGCGCTTCGAAAACATCAGTTTCTCTTTATCCATTTTAGTCCAGCTCCTCTCCTCCCTTACGATGCCGCGCGGTCTGTAGCTGGCAGGACCTTCACTCGTTAACCCCCCCGTTTTCTCTTTTTCTTCTGTGTGCCTTCGACCCCGCGCGACCGACAAGACGACCACTCGAGCCAACGAGCCGTCAATCGTTCTCTGTCCGTGGTGCGCTTTCCTTCCCTTTCATTTCTCATTGACGCAGATTACGCCTCAACCGGCACGGACCCACTCGCATCGACGGTTGCCCGCCGCGTCGCACTCGCGCGTTCTCGCTTCGGGAACGTGGCCTCGGAACCCCCACACTCACTCACTCACACGTGGAGTAACCCTCTACCCTACAACTCACGAACACATGGTCAGCTAACCTTTTCGGGCGTGCGCACCCTATTGGTTAATTCTCCTCATACCACAATTCTGCGCCGTTCTGGTCGCGATTGACATGGGTTCTCTCGATGGGATGCCGTCCTACTGGGGAACGACGTTGCAACTGCACCCCTTCGTCAATCTGTTGAGTTCACGCGTGGTAGTGCGAGGCGACGAAGTTGATATATATTGGCGGGTTCGGAGAATTTTTGGGAAAATAAGGAGAAAATTTTCAGAGTAATTTGTATGCTCCACACACCCATGATTTGGGTGAGCTCGAATCCGAGCATGATCGCAACACAATCGACCATCTTTGATGAGTATCAAACCACTACCCACCCTTTGTGATACACAGGATGGTACAAGGGGAAGGGTCTACTACTGTCCGGTTACGAATTCCGATTGTGCAATCACACAGTTCCGAACACTGCCCAGCTGCTCCGCATTCGAATGAGGATGTGCTAAGATACGTCGTGCGATCGGGTGTGAGTATGCGAAGTAGTATGTCACTTCTTGTCCTCCCTGATGCCGCTCCATGCAGGCTCCGATCTCCTTTTCTTCAAACTTAAGCAACGCTGTGCAGCCTTTGGTTCTAAGATAGATGCGTGGTCGGTGGTCCCCTTCAAAGCCACGGGTCTAAGATGTGAAAGGGCACTTACCCCTCCAAAGGAGGCCTCCACTCCGCTGTCAGCCTCATCATCCCCAAGAAAATCCAAGTCAGTCCAATCTCTGGTCCATTCACCACCCACAAAGGGCTATCGCTACGTCAGCAACTCCTCCTACTAACCTCGCAAGCATCTCTGTCGCTTCCGCGTCGGATGAAGTCGATATCGATGAGTCCCTCCCATTCGCATGGTTCCTCAATCCATTCGGAGAGTATTCTGAGCTAGAGGAAGACTCGGACCTGTTGGTCCGTGTTGGAGAGCGTCGAGTTCTTCTCTTCTGTTAGTATCAGGGTTCGAGGTTCGAGTCGTAGACAAATTCGGCATGGACTCATATGTGAAAAGGCAGTGATCAAACGTAGAGAAATAGTGCCTCCGACGGTCATTCCAGAAGGAAGCTTCGCAACGTTGGGATGCATGTTGGAACCGTTGTGGTTGTGGGCGGAGCAATTAATGGGACGGCCGGGACGGTCTAACAGTGGTCTAACCCTGACAGTCCCGGATTGCCGGGCCGGTCCAATATGCCCTAGCCGCCCCGTGCCCAGTGATCAGCTCAGCAACGTGGTGTGTGTGGCGTGTCTACCTGCTGCCTGCTGACAGGATGGGGGATACGCTCTGGGCTCGGAACGCCAGTTCCGACAATTCGGCTGACACCGACACACTCGACACCTCAAGAGCGCGCTGCCTTGACAGCTGTGAACACTTTTACTGTTTATAGAGTCATTCAGCGCCTCACCCTCATTTAGCTAGACTGTAAGTACCCAGAATAATATAAAAAGCCACGAGCAGCACCGTGTACAGGAGGCCACGAGAGTCTCACCAGGCAGGGCCAACTTGAAGCGCCACCGGTTTTGCGTCGCGTTTCTTCCCCATATTTCTCATCTCGTCTTATCTCGTTCAGCAACGACAAGAGGCTCACACGGAGCCCCATCGCCATAGTACACACACACACACTCTCTCTCTCTCTCCCCACCTCTCTCTCTCTCAGCTCCGTCCCTCAGCTCTATACTTCGCGGGTTATCGGATCCTTGGAACGTGTCTTGGTTTAACCTTCCTTTTCTTGGACTCACGGGCGGACTCCAAATCCGTGCTACACCGTGTCTCCCTTGTGACTACATCCCACTCGATCCATCAACGTATCAACATATCAACAGCCCCCTTCAATTTCTGTAATCATTCAGTGTCAGGTAACATATCTTCAATGTCCCAATCTCCGAGTCGTGAACAGGATCCAGAGAGTGGGAATGACGTTGGTATGTATCTATGCATAACTCTGATTCTGTCCTTGCTAAGTTTCACGAATCAAAATGGTAGATATTGGTGATTATCCCGACCAGCCTCAATCAACACGGGGTCCATCACTGCTGCCATCCCGCCACGATCTCGAAAGTGGGAATGTGCCTGGTATGTGTTGACCCGTCACTTTGACCCATCCTCGCTAACTTTCACGAATGTGCATGGTAGATGTTCACCCATATTGGCCTCAATCAATGTCAACTCCGCCACAACGGTACGAATCATTCCGGGACAACACAGTCGACGACCGTGATAGCTCGTGGCCACTGTATAACATGTATTCCGAGATTGCTGAGTATGAGGACAATAAACATACCGAACTCCGCGAAAGAGGCGCAGACAATATCTTGATTTTTGTACGCACTCATGTTACTTCTCCATTGTTGTGACCTCAATTGGAGAACATAGACCGGTTTATTCTCTGCCACTCTCGCGGCATTGCTTGTGGTCACAATCCCAGACCTCAAGCCCAACTCCCAGGACACCTCGGCCTTCTACCTTGAGAACATTTATCAGCTTTCCGCTAGTCCAAATGTATCAAATGGATTGATGCCGTCCACTTTGGCCAAACCACCTCCATTCTCTCCACCGAGATATGTCGTCTGGGTAAACTCACTCTGGTTATTGGCCCTACTCATCAATCTATCGTGTTCCTTGTTAATGATGTTAACAAAGGGCTTCGTACTTCGGTACATCTCGGCTACACAACGTGAAGAATATTCTCCAGAAATGCGAGCGAGGGTCCGTGCAACGCTTTCCAATGCAGAGCGCACATTCAATTTCAGGGACAGCAACGCACTTCCGTTCTGTCTGCACCTCTCCCTCTTCCTCTTCATGGCTGGTCTCCTCATCTATATCTTCAATATCAATCGTGCTACCTTTGCTGCTCTCGTTTGGTGGATCGCGATAACCGCCTTAGTATATGCCGCTTACACGTCCAACGCATTTTTCGGTTACAGTCTACTGTACACACCGTTTTCTCCATTGGTTTTACGCCTGTATATTGGCTTTGCATATGCGGCGTCTCAAGTTTTTTCCGGGATAAAACCCCTCCGTCGCCTTTCTAATCATGCTAGGTCCCACTATGATGAACTGACCGACCGTTACAGCAGAGGGTTCTTTGAGGGTAAAAGGAAGCAGTTGGAAAAAGCGGCCTCGATGCCGGCCTCTACCATCGACGCCGAGATCCTGGAACGCATATTGCTCGTTCAGGGCAAAGAGCACTCACTCGAATCATTCTTTAATGCCATCCCTGGCTTCTGTGACTCGAAACTGGTCCAACCTCTCAGTCCTCGGGTTATGACCAAGTTCCGACACTCATTGGATGGATTCTTGGACCGCACTTTTTCGTCACATTTGGTCACAGAATCGGCTAGAACCAAGCGACTGATCACCTGCCTGGATGCTGCCTATTCAGCGCTCGGACCTAGAGCAGCTTCGGAGATCCTTGGGAACTTCTTCAATGGACCCTGGAATGAAGCCCTGAAATCCGTTGAATTGGGACATTCTCTGATTCGTTGGGGCCATAGCAGTGACGAGTCCATCTATCCGAACGTACGACGCATCCTGGCCTGCATCATCTCTCGCACGCAGGATCGTAATGACCGCTGGGCCAGACTGGTTAAAAAGGCATTTGGAGTTCCGGAAGGGGTTATTCGAGACCACCTCGCACATGGGGATAGCGTGTTACTTGCTATCCTGCTTCACATCGCGCGCGAAGCTCTCGACACGGGTCGTTTGGAACGAGGCATCCTAGAGTCGCTTTCCCAATTTGGCATTGATAACACTATTGCAGAGCTACGTCACGAATTCTGCACCCTGTGGAATGAAGCCGTTGAAAAGGCAAGGAACGAAGCCAATGAAGGAACGAGAACCGTCGCTGCTCAAATTCTCACCGAGACTCGCCATCTTTTCGCCGCTTTACATCAAGGTACTCCGATGCGATTCCCCACTCCCATCAGCAATGATGATAACGTGCTATCACGGCCATTGTCATATCCCTCATGTAACATCGCGAGTCATGATCCACAATACGCACCACCCGACCCTATTTTTTTACCAATCCAGCTCCCTCAGGCTCTGACTGCGTCACAAGACTTGGCCACCGGAAATACGACAGCAGGCAGTGCTGTCATCTCCGTCACCCCAGGCATCGCCGACCCAGTTCGTAGCTCCAATATTGCTGGTAGTTCTACTCTTCAACAAGCGGGGGAAGCTGGAACAATGCCCCACCCTTTAGTTCCTGATTCATTACCCACTCCTATCCCGACTCCGGCCCTTTATAGCGCTACTTCCGTCATACTTCCTCCGTCCGTCGACTCTGCCCCGATACAAACTGATCACGACCCTCACTCACTGGGATCTCCACCCTCAAAAACAATCATTTTGTCCGTTTCTCCGCAAGTTGCCTCGGTCTCGGATCAATCCCCCGATATACGTGATGGAACTACAGGTGCACATTACGATAATCAGGATACCCACCCTCGCATTCTGGATCACCATCAATTTCCACCAGGCGGTGCTCCCGACCTCTGATGTTGTCACAAGACTTTCGCATCTGCAGGACGACAAGACGGTATGTATCCTATGTTTGTTTCGCCTCCGGATATCGTCTTACAAGTACGCTAAAGGTGTCTGCAGTGTTTTCCCTCCCGCATGTACATGTAAATGATATGATGAATCAGGTTTCGAGAACTAGTCACTGAAAGAGGATGTTTCGTCCGGATTGTGAGGGTTGGTTTCCGGAAAGATCTTTTGAAATGGGTGAAGCCGGTCCTACTGTAATTTTTATAGCGGTGTCTGAAGCAGCGACTGTTCGTTGTGATGGGGATTATGTTGATGCCTTGTAAAGCAGATATATATACTGTGTACATCCCAGGCCAAACGCGAGCGGGTCAACAACGGCGGAATACTAAGGCCAGCACTTGCTGTGCCCCCCTTTGGAACGGACGGAGCGATCCCGACCACGTGACGACAGACCGAGCGCCGACACACCACGCGTTGCACTCGGATGCAACACCTCCTTCCTATCTATTATCTGCTGCTAGCCATCACTCCTCATCGTTGTCTGCTATCTCCTGGCCCTCGTTGCACACCAAAACCCCCGACATCGCCGATCCACCTTGTAATTGACGGCCGACGCTACAAGAGCGCGCCGCGTAGACTCCCTTGTCTTGTCGAGTCAGACACATCGTGCCCGACACCCCCGAAACGCCGTTGGACCCTGCGCATGGGCCTACTTGTGTGGAACGGATCGTTTAGTATTGGTTTGGCATGGAAGTCGTACGCACTTGCATTCCTTCAATATTACTTTGTTACTTTTCTTCAACCTTCCTTATATTCACTTAGCCAACGGGAACCGAACGACACCGCCTTGTCGTCGCCCCCGCGCCCGCTGTTGCGCTTCAGAAAACCTCACTTCCCCTTCATCCATTTTCCGGTTCCCCTCCTCCCTTACGACGCTGCGCGGTCTGTCGCTGGCAGGACCTTCACTCGTTAATCCCCCCGTTCTCTGTTTGAGTTCTGTGTGCCTTTGACCCCGCGCGACCGACAAGACAATCACTCGAGCCAACGAGCTGTCAATCGTTCTCTGTCCGCGGTGCGCTTTCCTTCCCTTTCATTTCTCATTGACGCAGATTACGCCTCAACCGGCACGGACCCACTCGCATCGACGGTTTCCCGCCGCTTCGCACTCACGCGTTCTCGCTTCGGGAATGTGGCCTCGGAACCCCCACACTTACTCACTCACACTGTCTCGAACTCATACGTAGAGTAACCCTCTACTCTACAACTCACCAACACACGGTCAGTTAACCTTTTCGGGCGTGCGCACCCTATTGCTCGATTCTCCTCATACCACAATTCTGCGCCGTTCTGGCCGCAGTTGACATGGGTTCTCTCGATGGGATGCCGTCCTATTGGGGAACGACGTTGCAACTGCACCCCTTCGTCAATCTGTTGAGTTCACGCGTGGTAGTGCAAGGCGACGAAGTTCATATATATTGGCGGGTTCGGAGAATTTTAGGGAACATAAAAGAGAAAATTTTCAGAGTAATTTGTATGCTCCACACACTCATGATTTGGGTGAGCTCGAATCCGAGCATGATCGCAACACAATCGACCATCTTTGATGAGTATCAAACCACTACCCAACCTTTGTGATACACGGGATGGTCCCAGGGGAAAGGTCTACTGTCCGGTTACGAATTCCGATTGTGCAATCTTACAGTTCCGAATACTGCCCAGCTGCTCGCTATTCGTCTGAGGATGTGTTAAGATACGTCATACGATCGGGTGTGAGTATGCGAAGTAGTATGTCATTTCTTGTCCTCCCTGATGCCGCGCTCCCTGCAAGCTTCACCCTGCTTTTCTTTAAACCAACGCTGTGCGTTCTTGCGGTTCTAAGATAAATGCGTGGTCAGCGGTCCCCTTCAAAGCCACCTGGTCTAAGATTTGAGAGGGTACTTACCCCTTCCAAGGAGGCTTCCACTCCGCTATCAGCCTCGTCAGCCCCGAGAAAATCCAAGTCAACCCAATCTCCGGCCCACTCGCTGTCCACAAAGAGCTATCGCTACGTCAACAACTCCTCCTACTAACCTCGCAAGCATCTCTGTCGCTTCCACGTCGAATAAAGTCGATATAGACCCATTCGCATCGTGCCTCAATCCATTCGGGGAGTATTCTGAGCTAGAGGAAGACTCGGACCTGTTGGAGAGCGTCGAGTTTCTTCTTATCTTCTGTTAATATCAGGGTTCGAGGTTCGAGTCGTAGACAAATTCGGCATGGACTTAGGACCCATACGTGGGAAGGAAGAGGTAAAACGCAGAGAAATAGTGCCTCCGACGGTCATTCCAGAAGCAAGCTTTGCAATGTTGGCATGAGTGTTGGAACCGCTGTGGTTGTGGGCGGAGCAATGGGACGGCCCGGGACGGTCTAACGACAGTCCCAGAATGCCGGTCCGCCATGCCCAGGCCAGGTCCCCAGTCAGCAACGTGTTGTGGCGTGTGTGACAGCGTGCCAGACCGTGTCTCCAGTGTGACTCAACGTATCAACAGCCCTCCAATCTCTGTAATCATTCAGTGTCAGGTAACATATCTTCAATGTCCCAATCTCCGAGTCTTCACCAGGATGCAGAGAGCGAGAATGGCATCGGTATGGATCTATGCATATCTCTGACCTGTCCTTGCTAAGTTTCACGAATAGAAATGGTAGATACTGGTGGTTATCCTGACCAGCCTCAACCAACACGGAGTCCATCACTGCTGTCACTCCGCCACGGTCTCGTCAGTTGGAATGCGCCCGGTATGTGTTGACTCGTCACTTTGACCCATCCTTGCTAACTTTCACGAATGTGCTTGGTAGACATTCTTCCATATCGGCCTTCTTCACTTTACCCAAGTTACCCAACTCCGCCACGACAGTACGAAACGTTACTGAAGAAAGTCGACGACCGTGATAGCTCGTGGCCACTCTATGCCATGTATTCCGAGATTGCTGAGGAAGAGGATAATAATGAAGCCAAACTCCGCCAAAAAGACGCAGACGGGATCTTGGTTTTTGTAAGCACTCATGTTACTTCTCCATTGTTGTGACCTCGATTGGAGCATAGACCGGTTTATTCTCTACCACTGTCGCGGCATTGCTTGCAGTCACAATCCCAGACCTAAAGCCCAACTCCCAGGACACCTCGGCCTTCTACCTTGAGAACATTTATCAGCTCTCCGCTAGTCCAAATGCATCAATACCGTCTACTTTGGCCATACCACCTCCATTCTCTCCACCGAGATATGTCGTCTGGGTAAACTCACTCTGGTTATTGGCCCTGCTCGTCAATCTATCGGGTGCCTTGTTAATGATGTTAACAAAGAGTTTCGTACTTCGGTATATCTCGGCTACACAACGTGAAGAATATTCTCCCGAAATGCGAGCGAGGGTCCGTGCAACGCTTTCCAATGCGGAGCACACATTCAATTTCAGGGACAGCAACGCACTTCCGTTCTGTCTGCATCTCTCCCTCTTCCTCTTCATGATTGGTCTCCTCATCTATATCTTCAATCTCAATCATGCCACCTTTGCTGCTCTCGTTTGGTGGATCGCGATAACCGCCTTGGTATATGCCACTTACACGTCCAACGCATTTTTCGGTCACAGTCTACAGTACACACCGTTTTCTCCATTGGTTTTACGCCTGTATATTGGCTTTGTATATGCGGCGTGTCGATTTTGTTCCTGGATAAAACCCCTCCGTCGCCTTTCTTATCGTGCTCGTGAACTGAGCGACCATTACAGCAGAGGGTTCTTTGAGGGTAAAAGGATGCGGCTGGAAGAAGTGGCCTCAATGCCGGCCTCTGCCATCGACGCCGAGGTCTTGGAACGCCTACTGCTCGTCCAGGGAAAAGATGACGCACTCGAATCGATCTTTGACGCCATCCCCGGCTTCTGTGCCTCGAAACTGGTCCAACCTCTCAATCCTAGGGTTAGCACCAAGTTGCGAGATTCATTGGATCGATTCTTGGACCGCACGTTTTCATCACACGTACATTTGGTCACAGAATCGGCTAGAACCAAGCGACTGATCACCTGCCTGAATGCTGCACATTCAGCGCTCGGACCTAGTGCAGTTGCGGAGATCCTTGGCAACTTCTTCAATGGACGCAGGGATGAAGCGCTGAAATCTGTTGAGTTTGGGCTTGAACTAATTGGCTGGGGCCATAGCAGGGACAATTTGATCTATCCGAATGTACAACGCATCGTTGCATGCATCATCTGTCGCACACAGAATCGTGAATTCCCCTGGTCGAGGCTGGCTGGGGAGGTATTTGGAGTTCCGGAAGAAGTTTTTCGAGACCACCTCGCACTCGGCGGGGATAACGTGTTACTTGCTATCTTGCTTCACGTCGTGCGCGAAGCTCTCAACACGGGTCGTTTGGAACAAGGCGTCCTAGAGTGGCTTTCTCAATTCGGCGTTGATAACACTATTGCCGAGCTACGTCACGAATTCTGCACCCTGTGGAATGAAGCCGTCGAAAAGGCGAGGAACGAAGCCGATGAAGGAACGAGAGCCGTCGCTGCTCAAATTCTCACCGAGATTCGCCATCTTTACGCCGCTTTACATCCTCCGATCCGATTCCCCACTCCCGTCAGCAGTATTGATGATGATAATGTGCTATCACGGGCCTTGTCATATCCCTCCTGTAACATCGCGAGTCATCATCCAGACTCGCCTGCTGCAGACAATCCTGCTGATACCACCTTCCCTACTGCCTCGCCTCCCACCCAGCTTGCTGATTCACAAAACGCACCACCCCACCCTACTTTACCAAGCCAGCTCTCTCTGACTGCGCAAGACTTGGCCACCAGCACTGCGACAGCGGGCAACGCTGGCACCTCCGTCACCCCTGGCATTGCCGACCCAGCTCGTAGCTCCAATATTGGTGGTAGTTCTACTCTCGAACAAGCAGGGGAAGCTTTAACAATGCCCATTCCTTTTGTCCCTGGTTCTTTACCCACTCCTATCCTGACTCCAGCCGTTTATAGCGCTAATTCCGTCATACTTCCTCCGTCCGTCGACTCTGCCCCGATGCAAACTGATCACGATCCTCACTCACTGGGAGCTCCACCCTCAACAACCATCCCTTTCTCCGATTCTCCGCAAGCTGCGACGGTCTCGGATCAATCCCCCGATAGACGTGATGGAACTACCGGTGCACAATACGATAATCAGGATACCCCTCTTCTCATTTTGAGTGAGGGTCACCGTCAATCGCCGCCGGGTGGTACTACCAGCCTCTGATGTTGTCATAAGACCTTCGCATCTGCAGGACAACAAGACGGTATGTATCCCATGTGTCTTTCGCCTCGGGACATTGTCTTACGAGTATCCTTAAGTTGTCTGCAGTGTTTTCCCTCCCGCATGAACATGTAAATGATGTGATGAATCAGGTTTCGAGAACTAGTCACTGACAAGAGGATGTTTCGTCCAGATTTTGAGGGTTGGTTTCTGGAAAGATGTTTTGAAATGGGCGAACCCGGTCCTACTGTAATTTTTATAGCGGTGTCTGAAGCAGCGACCGTTCGATGTGATGGGGATTATGTTGATGCCTTGTAAAGCAGATATATATACTGTATACAGGCCAAATGCGAGCGGGTCAACAACGGCGAAATACTCTGTAAGGAAGCCCAGCACGTGCCATCCTCGGAACGGAGCGATCACGACCACGTGACGACAGACCGAGCCCCGACACACGACGCGTTGCACTCGGATGCAACGCCTCCTTCCTATCTATTATCTGTTGCTAGCCATCACTCCTCATCGTTGCCTACTATCTCCTTCCCCTCGCTGCACACTAAAATCACCGACATTGCCGATCTGCCTTGTAATCAACGGCCGACGCTACAAGAGCGCGCTGCGTGGACTCCATTGTCTGGTCGAGTCAGATACATCGTGCCCGACACCCCTGACATGCCGTTGGGCCCTGCGCGTGGGCCTGCTTGTGTGGAACGGATTTTTTAGTATTGGTTTTACATGGAAGTTGTACGCCCTTACGTTCCTTTGATATTACTTCGTTTACTTTTCTTCGATCTTCCTTATATTCACTTAGCCAACGGGAACCGAATGACACCGTCTTGTCGTTGCCCCCGCGCCCGCTGTTGCGCTTTGAAAAACATCAGTTTCTCTTCATCCATTTTAGTCCAGTTCCCCTCCTCCCTTACGACGCCGCGCGGGCTGTCGCCAGCAGGACCTTCACTCGTTATACCCTTCAAACTCCCTCTTTCGGCCTCGTAGCGTACCTTGTTGGATCCTAATAGAAGCCCAATCCTGACCTCGTCGAGAGGCAGGCAATCGTTTTGGCCCTACCCGTTCTCTCTTTTAGTTCTGTGTGCCTTCGACTCCGCGCGACCGACAAGACGACCACTCGAGCCAACGAGCCGTCAATCGTCCTCTGTCCGCGGTGCGCTTTCCTTCCCTATCATTTCTCATTGATGCAGATTATGCCTCAACCGGCACGGACCCACTCGCATCGACGGTTGCCTGCCGCGTCGCACTCGCACGTTCTCGCGTCGGGAATGTGGCCTCGGAACCCCCACTCTCGAACTCACACGTAGAGTAACCCTCTACCCTACGACTCACCAACACACGGTCAGTTAACCTTTTCGGGCGTGCGCACCCTATTGCTCAATTCTCCTCATACCGCAATTCTCCGCCGTTCTGGTCGCAATTGACATGGGTTCTCTCGATGGGATGCCGTCCCATTGGAGAACGACGTTGCAATTGCACCCCTTCGTCAATCTGTTGAGTTCTCGTGTGGAAACGCAAGGCGATGAAGTTCATATATTTTGGGGTTCAAACACGCAGCGCTCCCTGTTTTTTTTCTGAGTCCATTATTGTGCGCTTCGGGGTATAGAACCTCATGTAGCACTTCGAGAACGAGAATAATTACATGCTTTGCGCGTGCTATCTACTCATGTGACCTAATGCTTCTGAATTCTGCCCCCATAGTACTAGTCTGGTGGTCATTCTATCATAACGTGTGTCGGAGAGGTTTACGAGCGCGGCGAGGACACGCCAGGCCCAGGTGACTTTGTTGGGACTGAGGTGGGATCGCCCAGTTCCCCATGGTATTTACATGCCTTTTATACTACGGGTTCGGAGAACTTCAGGGAAAATTAAAGGGAAATTTTCAAGAGTCATTTTTATGCTCCACGCACTCATGATTTGGGCGAGCCTGAATCCGACTCGGAGCATCGCAACACAATCGGCCATCTTCGATGAGTATCGACCGATATCAACCACTCCCACCCTTTGCGATACACGGAATGGCCCCAGGAGAAAGGTCTACTATCCGGTTACGAATTCTGATTGTGCATTCTTACAGCCCCGAACACTGCCCAGCTGCTTGCCATTCGTATGAGGATGTGCTAAGATACGTCGTGCGAACGGTGCGATTGGGTGTGAGTATGCGAAGTGGTATGCCATTTCTGGTCCTCCCTGATGCCGCTCCCTGCGGGCTTCAACCTGCTTTTCGTTAAAGCAACGCTGTGCGTTCTTTGGTTAAGATACTGTAAATGCGTGGTCCCCTGTAAAGCCACCGGGTCTAAGATTTGAAAGGGCACTTACCCCCTCTAAAGTTCCAAGGAGGCTTCCACTTCGCTGTCAGCCTCGTCAACCCCGAGAAAATCCAAGTCAGTCCAATCTCCGGTCCGCTCACCATCCACAAAGAGCTATAGCAACGTCAGCAACTCCTAACCTCGCTAGCATCTCCGTCACTTCCGCGTCGGATGAAGTCGGTACCGATGAGCCCCTCCCGTTCGCACTGTGCTTCCACCCATTCTAGGAGGATTCTGAATTAGAGGGAGACTCGGACCTGTTCGAGAGCGTCGAGTTTCTGTTGATATCAGGGTTCGAGGCTCGAGTTGTAGACATATTCGGCATGGACTTAGGACCCATATGTGGGACGGAAGAGATCAAATGGAGAGAAATAGTGCCTCCGACGGTCATTCGAAGCAAGCTTCGCAACGTTGGTGTGCATGTTGGAACCGTTGTGAGCGGGGCGGTGGGATGGATGGGAGCGGACCGGCACATTCCCGGATTGCTCGTCCGACACGCCCTTGCACAGCCCCGTCCATGATATGACGACGCGATCAGTGACTGGACCGTGTACCCTAGGACAGCCAGCGTCACAGACTGTGTCTCCCTTGCGACCACATCCCACTCGACCTGTCTATTAACAGCCCCCCAATCTCTGTATTCATTCAGTGTCCGGCAACATATCTTCGATGTCCCAATCTCGTCACCAGGATCCAGGGAGCGGGAATGACGTTGGCATGTATCTATGCATAACTCTGACCTGTCCTTGCTAAGTTTCACGAATAGAAATGGTAGATACTGGTGGTTATCCCGACCAGCCTCAATCAACATGGGGTCCGTCACTGCTGTCATCCCGCCACAATCTCGAGAGTGGGAATGGGTCTGGTATGTGTTGACTCGTCACTTCGATCCATCCTTCCTAACTTTCACAAATGTTGCATGGTAGATGTTCATCTATATCGGCGTCAGTCAATGCCAAGCTCCCCGCAACAATCCGAGTCATCGCTGGACGAAGTCGACGACCGTCATGGCTCATTGCCACTATATGCTATGTACTCCAAGACTACCAAGGAAATAGACAATAAGGAAGCTG
>QFFA01001952.1:0-16606 GCA_003316565.1 Russula foetens | reverse complement strand
AAACGGTCTGAGTTTTGATGCTCCACCACGGACCACTGATGTCAGTTAGATATTGGAGTTTGGAGATTGGACAAACCTCAGGTTCCGCTGGCCAACCATCAAGTCTTCAATATCCAGTCCAGTAAGTGTAAAGACCATATTGGATTGTGGCCACCATTCAGGTTTCATTCCCCTCCCACTGATTGAAAAAAAGACCAAACAATGAATGCCCAAGGCTGACCCTAATAAGGCTCGCTGCTCGCTGAAGTTTCGTGGTGGGGTTATTAGACGCCGATCCCACCCATACTAGTACCTTGTATAGCATCGGCATCAGTACTCCCAACTATTCCACCACCGAAGAAGTATACCCGGGCCGGAGCTTAAAAAATGGAGCAGCAATCGTGAGTGAGGTTTCGCACTGAGGCTCTTTCTTGAGTTTGTGGACCCCAACTGTGGAGAGGGACGCATTCTCAGATTCACGATTTTGACGGCTGGCCCCAGGAGCCCCCCCGGTCATCACCCACGCGGACCACCATCCAGACCAGCACATCACGGTCCACCATCCACTGGCAGGCCAACAGATATTGGACCAACGTCCAAGCAGCTGACTAACCCAACTTCGCCGCCTCATCAGGAGATTAGTATCACCCACCCCGTGCCTCCGGCTATCAGTGCGGCGCAGGCGGGCCCGGGCAATCAGGGCTGCGGTTGTAAATGTATCTTGATGTAGCGCAATATGTTCAATCCCTCATGTGCGTAATGTTAGTGTCTTAGAGGGGGTTAGCCTGAATCAGGAAGTACATAGACGTATGTCGTGTGAGGTCATTCAATTGGCTTCAAGTTAGCAAAAACAATACACATTTGATTCAAGTTGGGGCCTTGCGCCACTAGGAGCCGCGATGTTTTTCTTCTGCGGCCGTCAGGTGGCTCCTCTTAACAACACCACGGAAGCTAGAATACGCAGTCAGGAGTGGGTTGTCTGACTTTTGTGACGAAAAACTCAAGCTTGATCCTCAACGCCCCAAGAAGGTAGTGAGGGAGGCATGATGTCGCATTGATGTGTAACTTGAAGTCATACGATATGCAAGGCATCACGCGAAGCCGTATATCAAGCAACATCTCGAGCAGCTCTAGTGGCTGCATCGAACTTGGAGTCACCGTATTCGTAATCATTACGACTGTCCGCAAAGGCCACCCTACTCAACCCAGCCACTGAACATATGAGGAACTCAGGGGAAGCAAGGTGCGATAAACCGGGTGCGACAATCCCCTTGACGTGAGCGTGAGCCAGTGGCCATACGATTACACGTAAGGTTTAAACGCAGAGAAATACTTCATGATTCGCTCGGGGATGTGGATGACCGTGCATTTGTGGAACGACATTGAGTGACTGACTCGGAACTGAGCAATCGTAACAGGCAGATTGATGTGGTTTGGCGCTAGGGCCATTTTGGGGTCCCCTATCATGCCAATAGGTGGGTTAAAGTCAGCTTGTGACGAAGGAGGACCAAGAGAAAGGCTTAGCATATGAGGTATAGGCAAGGGGGCTATCACATATGGAAGGGGTGATATCCGAGTCGGGACACGTCAGTTGATGATCGATGACTCGGACCAGCTGAGTCGAAAACCCATTCAGGTCACTGAAGACTGAAGCATTGGCTTAGAAGTCTTTCTGTAGACCTTGAATGACTCGGGTGGTGACAATTGCATTAGTATTTATTCAAGGCGACGGAAAACGTGATTGGGAACGTAGGGCTCCGAGCTTGGGGCCTTTCAAGTTGCAGTCACTGGCGTCGCGTGAGAAACGTGTGAATGTCATACCAAACATGTGAGGCAGGAGGGTTGCGCCGTTTGCTTCCCGCTCATCCAGTCATCATAATGTTGTTCTGGAGCGGTATCCTACTACCTTTTGTTGTCGGGCTTGCTGCGACAAGCACCGTCTGTGCACTCGATTCTTACAACCCGAAGTTCAACAACGCTCAAGGCGTCAACCTCTGGAACCTGCTACACCAACGTGCCGCGAGCACCAGCACATTGGCAGGCACTGACGCGTCCGAGCAGTGGTACGCTTACGCGGACTTGGCAGGGGCCCATGGTCGAACACAGACAGGCGCTCCAGCACCCCCAGTCTCCGCTTGCCGCGCCTGCAGCACCCGCGACCGAGCAGAGTTCCCCGCCGAGACATTCACGCAGCCGCTCGACCACTTCAGCAACTCCACCGACGTGACGTTCCCGCAGCGCTTCTGGGTCAACAAGCGGCACTATCGGCCACGTCCTGGCGCACCTGTTATCGTGATCGACGGAGGCGAAACGAGTGGGGAAGACCGTCTGCCGTTCCTGGACACGGGGATTGCAGACATTTTGGCGCGCGCGACTGGTGGCGTCGGGGTTGTGCTCGAGCACAGGTATTACGGTGCGTGCATGAGTTGCTCCGCTTTCCCCTCCCAGGTTGAGCACTGCGCTAAACCATTATTTGTATGTGTTGATCGATGCCGGGGATGGTGTTCCAGGCAAATCCGTTGGTGTTCAGAATTTCTCGACGGATGCGCTGAGGTGATCGCCTGCTTCATTTGTATGGGCTCGCTGCGCCGCTGACGACGCGGTGCTGTAGGTGGTTAAATAACGAGCAAGCACTCGAGGACTCTGCCAACTTCATGCGTAACGTCAAGTTCCAGGGCATTGATGAGGACCTGACGGCGCCGAACACGCCATGGATATACTATGGCGTTAGTGTGTTCCCGCTGGCGGTCTTACTAAAGATGGCCATCAACGCTGACAAATTTTGTTGCGTCCATCGCAGGGCTCGTACGCAGGAGCGCGGGCGGCGCACATGCGCATACTCTACCCTGACATCGTGTTTGGTGCTATTGCGTCGAGTGGTGCGCACTTCTTTTTCCTCTGCCCTTTCACGTACGACCTTGAACTTGACTGCACGGCTTGTGTCACCCAGCTGTGACTCACGCTGCGCTTCAAAGTTGGGAATACATGGACGTTATCCGGCTCGCTGCGGACTCAAAGTGCTCCGCCAACCTCGTCAAGTCGGTCGCCACCATTGATGGGATGCTTAAAGTCAATTACTTGCGTGGCCCACTCAAAAAACTTTTTGGTCTCGGCGGACTTAAGTCTGATCAGGACTTTGCCTCGGTGCTCACGGTATGGCTCTCTGCTGTGGTTTCGAGGGTGGGTGAGCTAGTACTAATGCCTGCCTGTGGGCCAGCATCCGCTCGGCTCGTGGCAGGATCGGAATTGGGATCCCGCTGTTGGCTCGACGACCTTTGATAATTTCTGTGCAACTCTAAATGGCGAAACTCCGACCATGCAAGACACAGAGCGTACAGTGCTTCTTCCAGGAGGGCAAAAGGTCAACGTTGCCCTACTTAGTTATGCTAAGTGGATACGCGAAGTAGGTGCATGTCGAGTTGTTCTAGATCAGTCGCTGAAACTCGACGCGCAGAATGTTGTCAACCTCTGTTCGCAGGATACGGGGATGACCATCGAGGATTGCTTCGGGACGAACGATGACTCAAGGTATCAGGTCGCGGACCTTGGTCAAGACTGGCGCCTCTGGGTCTTCCAATTCTGTACACAATGGGGATACCTGACAGTGCGTCTCGCATTCACCCCATCTTCCTAACATAAGTTCGATATGATCTGATGTAGACCGCGCCGCCTAATGGCATACCGACGATCATCTCGCGCCTCTTAGATATAGACTACGAGCACAAGATATGCACTCAAGCATTCCCACCAGGAAAATACTACCAAGTGCCACCACTGCCGAATGTCACTGCCGTGAACGCTCTGGGCGGCTACAATATAGCGGCAGACAGGTTGGCATTTATTGACGGAGAAGGTATGTTGGTCCTCTTTATTGTCCATATCTATCTAGCCATGCTAACTGTATATTGGTCCGCAGTTGATCCGTGGCGACCTTACACGCCACATAGCAACTATGGCGGCGCCATGGAACGTGACGATGCATTGTTGAGGCCATTCAAAATTATTCCAGGTGTGTTTCAAGTTCGTCTCCTCTGAGTTCCTTTTTTTCTGAAGTATATCATCCAGGTGGCGTCCACCACTGGGACGAAAATGGACTCATGGACGGTGCGCGCGAGCCCAAGGATATTCGGCAGATTCACGATGAAACCATCGAGTTCGTTAAAGCGTGGTTGAAGGACTGGGAAAGGCCTCGGCGAATCAATTTCACGATGCAATAAATATGTAGTTCTTCCTCTTAATCGAGTTCTGCGCCGTAAGATATGAGAATATCATGAGAAGATTATTCTACGGTTCTATCTTTACTTTAAGACAGACTTTGCAAAACTTCAAATAATAAGATTACTCGTAAACTGATGACAAGTCCATTTCCATTTTAGCGCCCACTTTCCTTGAACGGTAATACTGCCACCCGCCATCGGAACAAAATGCAAAGTTACGGTTGTGGGACCTTGTGAGGTCAAATAATTATTGCTCCCTTCGGGGATGCATACGAAAAAATTGGAACGATACAGAGAAGATTAGCATGGCCCCTGCACAAGGATGACACGCTGTTTCAGAGTGGTAGACCTACGGGTCTCAATATTTATTTTATATTTTATTTCTTGTTCTTTTCCATTTCTTTTCGGCTACCTTGTGTCTTTCTTTTTCCTCAGCATCATTTTCCGACATCGCTGGTGTTTGTCACCACTATCACATCACTTTGGTTGATGTATCATCTGTCTGGATTGAATACCAGGTATCATGTCTAATACCAAGGTATGTCTTTTGAACCAGATTAATCACAAACTCGTCTCGAAAGTACCAAGGAGGCGCATATTATGGCCACCCCACTTGTAAGTCATCCAGATATAAAGCTATATAAAACTTTATGATATGGTACCCCAACGAGCTTTAACTTCATTACTGTTCAGGCAGAACTTGTCAGGTCCCTTGAACCAAGTTGACACGTCACCCCCCACTACTGTGACCGGGCTCGTGGTCATCAACGCTGCCGCCGCCCAGCGACGTCATATACTATTACCACACCGGCGCAGCCGGGAAGGAGTCCTGACAAATGCCTTTTAGTAAGGCAGTAAACGCCAGTGATGATGAAGGCCTGGCATAGCAGGGGCCAGTCACAATTTGATGATGGCCGTGAACGACACTCGCACAGGAAGGGTAAAGCCGGTGGCAAATAAGGCTGGGGGGTTTCACAAGTGGAGGCCACTACCACGGCGGCCATCAACGGACCCCAGTCAAACTGATTGCGAAGCGGGTCGCAGGGGCTTCGGGCGCCGCTCGTTCTGTAACATGCCGGAGCGTACGCAGGTGGCGTTGAGGACGGCGGGACTGGAGGCCAGGGTATCAAAGCTAGGCGTAATTGAAGATACAGGGCGCCGATTGCAGGGACGGTTCGGAACAGCTCGAACGTGATGGGTCTGATGACGAATCGACGGCGGGCAAGGATCAAGCACACTCGCAACTTCGCCGAGGCTCGCATCATCGGTAGTAAGCGACTCGGAACTGCAACTTGAAAACCCAAACGTGGTGTCGGTTGAAAAAGCCACATGCTGCGGCGTGCCCGCAGCGAAGAGAACAAATACTACGCTGATGACCGTAAGTGCCCTGCAGGTAAAATCGAAGGAAGCACGGGACACAATTCGAGGAGGCTGTGCAAAGGGCGTCGGGAAGAACGAGGCTTACCAAGCACCGTTACACTGGCAGTGCGGGCAAGATGCGCTGATGTTGAAAGACGCTCTGAATCGGATAACCAGAGCTGTTTACAGGGGTTTAGAGCAACGGTCCATCCGGTACACAAGGAGAGTAGTAAATGCCAGTGGCATCTATTTGCCACCTTCAGGGTGCGCCTCTGCGCGTGTGGTATTATTGGTTTTAAGGGAACACGATTACCATTCGAGTCCACAAATGGTTTCATATCTGCATTGTATTCCTGTAGAGTAGCATGATCCCGGGGGACCTGTTTCTCGTCACAATGAACCCAGCTACCAGCTACTGTATGATATTCGGCGGTGACAAACTTGCGCGGCGAGTAAATTAGTAATTACTAGGCGCAGAATAGCCGACATAGATACGTGGAATTTATTCGTAAGACACGTGTGTGTAATAGCCTCAAGGGGTGCATCAGACACCTGCCAACCGCAATTAATGCCGAATTTATAGTGGCTGGTGCATAAGAATTACTGACCTAGGGAATGTGATGACCCTGTTTTCACGCCCAATTTCCCGTGTGTCGACACCCTTGACCCTGGCACGCCAACGCCACGTGCAGGATCACAGTAACTGATTGGACTATCTGTCCGTGGGAACCCATACCATTCAGGTGATTGGGTAGCAGAACCTTCGTTGACAGCCTCACAGCGGGACGTGCCAACGACAGCGTTACTGAGGGGTGATCCGAGGGTCACGTCGGGGATTGGTAGGTCATGCGGGAGTAGGTAGGGACGTGTGAAGGAGAAAAGGAGGACATTGAGCAGGCCTAGGGAAAGGTAGATGGCGTCGACGAAACATAGCACGGGAAAGGAGACGGAGTGATGTGCGAAAATCCTGTAACGCACAATTGATATGGGCAGAATCTACGGACTTCGTATTCAAACCCAGGTGCACCGTAGCTGGATCAAAACACTCACAGTTATGGTGTAGACGAGTGGGTAGCTAGACAGGAGACAGTGTCAACTGGAGGCGATGGCTGGAAAACTGTAATATTACCCACAAGAGTAAGCCATACGCCTGTCTGACGGATGCAAAAGCGTTGTAAGTTTCGGGATTCCACAGCACTTGTAAGTGTCTCCCGTCTGTCGTGATGTAGCCCCTGAAGTTGAGGAAAAGAATTCCGTATATCACGATGTTGCATAACGTAGTCGTCCACATGAATGCAAAATCGGTGGCAGTACGCTGGACTGAATACTCGGCGCGAATCCAACACCCTGTTTCGTGTGTCAGATCCGTGCATGCTGTAAAAAACGCCTTTGGCTCACAAAACCCCGTCGGACCGTAGAAGTGATGCACGCCATTAATACCAACGTTGATGGTTACCAGAAGGCCAAGAGTGACCCAGAGGCATGCGACGGCGACGAAACTGTAGTTTAAACCCAACTTAGATTTGGGCTCATTTTCTGTGTTTTCCTTGCGATCACCATGGCCGGTTTTCCAGAAACAAAGGACTCGGATCGTATATAGGGAGATAAGCTTCGCATTTTGGAACCCCAAGGGTAAGGATGAGCAAAAACAGGCACATAGAAGTCGATGACTGACCAATGTCCTAAGGTCGAAGACGCGAATGAAGCCTCTCAATTGACGGATTTCTCACATATTTGTTACTCACGAGATTGCCGAACCGACATCGGACATCTGCTTGATGGCACCTAGTGCACCGGGTCTCACGTCAAAGCCATTTCTCCCGCAGTTTTGAGGGACTGTACCTTGAGCAGAGCAGTAAGAACCAGATCGTACACTCTATTCCCCGATAGCATCAGCATGGGTAACGCAAGGAATGTCACTGAATACGTACTGCGTCTGCTGCCCACTTGATATTCATGAGCCCGCCTGAAAAAAATACTCAAATCAGGAGAAATGGTCGTCATCTGTTGTCCCATAACTCGCCGATGGCCTGAACAAGGTCCCACGCGAGCTGGTTAAGGAAGTAAACCTCTGCGGGGCCACCTAGTCTCCATCGTCGCGATGAACCTGGAGTGATACAAACAACACTATACTTTGGAAAAGAAGTCACTAGTCGATTGACATCATGATTCCTGTGCTAGCAGGGTCCCCAACTCACTGCAATGTAAGATAAGAGGCCGATGATAGCACATGCTGATACAGCAGATGTCTCAGCTAGCAAGACAAGGCCAACACGCTCGCCGAACGTGAAGGGGGAACTAGTGAGAGCCATATGGTCGTTTCTAGGAAGGGATCACCATTATTAGAAGGATGAGGTCGAGTCCCTTATAAAACCATTGAGTTAGCATAACCTCCGCCAATTGTTCTACTAGTCGCAGGAAGCGTGCATGTGCGTGCACAGTACATTTGGAATTTCCGGACAGCCACCCACAGGGCGCAATGGCAACTCGGTGTTACCCACGTCGATGTTTCCATGCTGTGCAATTGACTTGTATCCCGTGAAAACCTGAGATTTCCCGGGACTGAATTAAGAAATGACTTGGACTGCCATATCAAAAATGATAAATAGGAGGCTGGGGATCAACTTCGCATGGAAGATTCAGCCTCTCTGCAGGGAGGACGTTGAGTGGCTCGTCACAGGTTGTTGCCACTAGTAGTAACGCTAGTAACGGCCTTATGGGGAAGAAATAGTGCCATCAGGTCTCAGCTTGCGCCACCGCGCCACCCAAAGCAGTGCATTCCCGGGCCGCCGCTAACTTGAACTCCTACTATTAACGTGCGACGACGACGACAATACCAACTGACTGCGATCACAACGCGGGTGAGACCACCTGGTTTCTAAATGTCCCCTGAATGACCCCTCAGTGCGTCCACTCATTTCTGTTAACGACTGGTCATCGTTTCTATGTTACACTCTCATCTAACCTACACAACATGCTTCGCGCATGTGGCCGTACTGGATGGGAGCTATGATCTTGGAACTGCCACCTCTCACTGACGTGGCCTTCAATAACCTTGATCACCAGTTGAGTTTGATCCCCGATCCCACACTGCGCCATTGGCGAATGGCAATCGCTCCTTATCCCGGAATGGAGACCGCGCTCGAGTGAATCTATCATCGAACACCAACTGGAAGGATTAAGCCCAATGGTGCCACGAGCGAATTGTAAATTTATGCGAAAGCCAAGTGAATTCAGTAGATGGTGTCCTGCTGTAGTATTGCTTTCCCAGGAGACACACCTTGCAATGAGGCGGCTACGTCCGTAGCTTGACTTGCTTAACGTCGTGATCATATCATATAGATATGTCCTTAGGTGGGAAACTATATAGCCTGTAGGGAAAGGCTACTCGGAGTTTCCGTGTTGCCAGTACCAGGTCTAATGGATTCCCGCGTGCTGCGAAGGCTGCAGGAGCCTGGGTATCGCGTTCACGACCCTCTACGCATGAAATGACCTCAAAGGTCAGCTTGAGGGTAGAATGGGGTAAGCGGATTCCCTCTCTAACACGCATATTCAGCCTTAGAGATGGAGTGGATGACGATGAGATAAGATGACTGATTTGACTGATCCTCATTCACGTAGTATGCGTAAGCCATGTAACCCTTGAAAGAATATGCAACCTCACTTTCGTGTGCCGCATCTAATTGAGATATCTAACAAACTTGAAGGAGGCGTAAAATATCCCAACAGTCCATCGCAGCGATGAATCCCACGGACGTTACTAGTTACTCTGGGTGCCAACCAGTGCCACTGGTTGGCAGCAGAGATTGGATAGATCTGTAGTTCCACACGGGGAAATATAGCTTGAATCTCGGGGATCGATAGAGCGCATATCATAAACCAGGCATGAGCAAATGAAGTGCTGAGTGTGTTGAAAGACACGTTAGCCCAGGTATTGCCACATTTTTGCGAACTTACTGAGGTTGTCAGGGCTAAAACACAAGGAGAAGTCAAAGAAGGCGTGCGATATGCCTACACCTAGTTCTGCAGCTGCCATCGTGATTACGCTATTACCCCACATTATTGGGATAACAAAACAAGTCCCACCTTCTGATCGAATACTGGTAGGTTCCAACGCCCTAGGATGAGCACTTCCGTACAGCCCACGTTTTCCTGTGTGTGTCACATACATATTGAGAACAAAGGCAACGTCGGTGGAGAAATCCACAATTCCATACACAGCCTCTCATCGCCCCGCATGGAGCAATCAGTATTCCTTACCAACATCCAGGTATGCACCGGACCACAGCTGGGTCGACCCTGGTCTCCCGAATCAAAAAAGGTCAAAGGGCTTTGGATCGACGTCAAACGGCACGCTCTACACGCATGGCCGCACATGACGGGGAGTTACGCAACGACCTGTGACTGCGTATCAAATTATAAATATTAGTTTCCCACCCGACTCGACCCAAGTCTACGGCCTCAAAGGAAATTCGGAATAAGTCTTGAACCGTACTAGATCCCAACGTGCGGGCCGTTAACTCGGCGGCCAGGTTTGAAGAACCCATAGGATCAACCATCGAGGAATGGTCCCATAGAAGGATGAGGTAATTCGGAGTACAGTATGCGAAACTGAGTCAGGCGGTAGTGCCATCACATGGTGTCTTGCTGTAAGATCCTTCCCACTGGCAGGACCTAGTACTGACAGGACGGCACGAATCAAGAAAACTAGACCTCGGCCATGCTATTCACAGCCCTACGAGATGCCGAGGCTGAGGCATCTATGCAGAATGTCGAAAAACATTTACGACATTGACGCTCCTAGAGAAGCAGACCAGTGATACCACCGCAGAAATTCAGTTTGCTTTTGACAACGGGGGATGTATCGAGCGCGACGCCCGATGCCAACTGAAAAGATCCTAATACAGGGAGTACTGGGAGGCGGAATGACCGACTCGACAACATTGCGCCCTACGGTGACTCACAATTTAAGTTTAGCAGTTTGCTGTACAGCACATAGTACATTGATAGTATACATCAAATTAGTGAGAAAAGGAAGTCAAGGAAACGAGGAGGACGACGAACGATCACGCGATCAAGCGATTACGGGCCGACAGTCGGTGCGCAAGCCTCCGACGCTCCGGCATTACCTGATGCGTACCACCGGGCCGTGAGGCGAGTATCATCATGCTGCCAGCTGGCCGTTCCTCTCCATCATCGCTGTAAAGTCTCATTTTTTTCCCCGTAGGTCTGCATCAGCTACTCTGCGGTACCGAAAAATGAACGGGGAGAAATAATACCGAGATATCAAATGCCCATCTACAAAAAAATTCCACAAGCTTTGTATTCGTCTTGTGACATCTACCCAAAGTCCGAGTCAGACCCACACTGACGGATATTTTGAAAACCGCCTGAAGGCATGACATGTAAATGTGGGGGGAGGGGTGTCAGTGCGCACGCTGCGCGCGGACTGTACAAATACCCACACTACTACAGCGCTGCGGTGTCATACAGGTATAGTCCTATAGTATGCTTTGGCCTCCGGAATCGCTTCGGAACATACAGTCGCTGTATCACTATAGCATCACACTGTTATTTGGTGCATCTTGTCAATAGGACTTAATCACGTTCGACTTTTGGTGCGGTTGAGATCCCTCGCTGGATTTCCAAGCCATTGACCATTACTCCAAAGTCTTAAGGGCTGCTCTTATCTTTTCTCGTCCATAAACACAACCTGGTGTGTGCAACGACGCATTTCTCGTTATCTCACAATTGTGAGCCCATACTTGTCACGAGTCCTCCGAGTCCTGATATTATTACCATACGATCAACAAATCGTGAGAGACAGCGTACTTATAACCTACATGAATAGACTCGAGACAGGGCCCCAAAATGTGGCGACCGTGCCCTAGGAAACCCTTCCGGCATGCGAACTGCCAGTGCAGTGTGATCAGTGTTGGTTTGCAACCCGTCGTTTATCTGCATGCGATCTTCCTGTGACATCGCCTTGCCCTCTTGCCATGACACCCGGTGATGGCGCCCATGGGCCTATATCTCATCAGTACGACACCGCCGTCCTACTGTAAGACATCTTTCTGTCTAAGACGACGTTGGCCGATGTATCCGCTTGCACCCTCCTGGTAAGAGGAATTCGTACTCGGTCGGATGCCTGACGAGCCAATCAGGAATATCCGTGAATGATTTGGATTTTTCGAGTGGGCCGGATTGGGCATAGAGATCGTAGAACGAGAATGCCTCCTGTATTGCGGGGGCTCGATAGTGAGCTGCGAGAACAACAACGGAAATGAGAAGACGTACGGGGTACATGTCAAAGATGTCACTCCCATCACAAGTGTGTTCATTAATTCGCGCTGGATCAAGTTGATATTGTCCTTTCAGGCGATCGTTATGGCTATATCCCTGAATATATGAAAATGTACGTGATCAGAGAGTTTTATGGATTCAGAAAATGTATTTTGAAGCGAAAAAGGTTGCGTTAGGACGTACAGTCATCTTGAATTGAATGTCCTCAATGTAACGGAAGCACCAACTACAATGCCATCCCGTATTCGCAAGCATGACGTCCCCCCCCTTTGCATGGTTATAGAAAGATCCGGGTCCACCCCACCTGACGGCTTTCGGACGCCAGTATCCGTCATCTTGAACGGGGAATTCGAAACTATACAGATAGTTTTTCATTAGAAGGTGGAGGGGTGATGGCCAATCGGAACATTGTTTAAGGAGGGCGATCGTGTGTGGGGTAGGAATCTCATCCAAATCCGACATGAGGACGATATCGTTTGACCGTACGCCTGCTGATGAGAGGAGCAAATCCATCCGTTGACGGAGGTGCCGCTCGTTGTCAAATGGATCGCCTGGTGAGGGGGAGAGGTCGTCTACAAGCTCGTATTTGATCTTGGGGCCTGCCCAACTTAGACGAGCTTGAGGTGAGGCAAGAAGCGAGGAGAGGGGGGTCATGTCGTGGCGGAGATCGCCCGAGAAGGAACGAGTGGCTTCAATGATGACAAAAGTATCGACGACATCCCAAAGTTCGTGTAAACGTATTTCGAGCAAATCGAGCTCGATGCTGTAGAGGAAGGCGTCGTACACTTTCGGTGGGCTTGTATGCGGTGTTCTTGACGACGAATTTGACCAGCCATGTAATGCACAGAGTTCTCCTGGAATGATAGACTCAGATACGTCGTAGTGAGGGATAATTGTTTGAGGTCTGTCGATATTTGCTGACGTATCCCATAAAGGCCGGGTAAGGTATCCAAAATCCCGAACCCACTTGTCCCTTCTTGCGATACGAATGAGCCAGAGAAAGAGGAAGGTGATGGGAAGACCAAGGACGAGTAGGTGTTTCAGGCGTCGTATTCGCGGCCTACCAGAGTATGTGTGTGCTCGATGAATGGGGAGGACGGGCAGGTATGACTCTGGCATGGGGGTCAAGACGGTGTTGCCTACATACCGCAACCTGGGAGAGCTGTTTCCTAGACGTTACGAAGCCCCGTTCCCGTTGCATGGACGGCGCTCGTATTAGGCGCTCGATCCCTATGGCTAACGGAGTCAGGAGTCAGGCCCTGGGGCGCCCACGACGACCACCGCCATCTGCAACATTCCCTGCCCTGAAAGAGTCGGGATCACTACAGCGCCGCCACTCATCTGTTCCACACTTCGTACCTTATCCGGAGGGTGTCTAGGAATAGTGTCGAACAGCACGATACGACGGAACAGTGACAGGCCGATGTGACTTTCCAGACCTTGAATCATGATCCAACGCTGCGAGTTGCGATGATGGACGCTACTCGCAAGCCCGGCTGTGACCTTGTCACCCGAATTTTCTCCCATTGCCGACGCGGATGAAGAACAAGCGGTGGCAAAGTACCGACCAACATAACAGACGACCGTTGCTGTGGTCATCACTTTACAGCGCTCAACATCAGCCCTTGCACCGGTCTTCTGTTCAAATCTGCTTCACTGCTCCCGATTACTATGTCAGGATCCCAACACTCCATTTGGTCTCAATAAGCGAACAAGGTCCTTGTTCGATTACCTTTCTGGCCTCTGGACATCATCCAACATTGTCCATACACCGGAGTTTTGCGATGTACGGAAACACTATGGAAATGGAAACACTTATCGCCAAACGCGGAGGCCCACACACCAACTGACCGACAAAAGGCAAAGTACGAATTGATCATACAGTTCACGTCCAAGCTGGGGCTGTTCACCAGTTCACCACGCACTATATACGATCGAGTTATGGATCAAGACCCTCACTTCAATCTTCCCATCCCCAACAAAATTCTACGACAAGTCATGAACCATACCCTGGTGAGAGGGCTACCCTATTGGACATGCTTTCCCGACTTTTTAAACCTTTCCATGCAGAGCCTTCTCGTCGATGGATACATATCTCGAACTTTCACCAGTCGCGCGGCTGAGGAGTACTTCTTTCATCTGCTGAAGCGCAACCATATCCCCGCATACAGGGTTGTATCCTACGGCGGGTCAGAAAGCTGCTACTTCGTCCTCGATTCCGCGTCCCCACGCGGGCAAGTTCGACCTCTCCCGGAATCCAATTGGGTGCTCGATCGTAGCATGATGGCTATTGGCACCGTGGTTCCACAAGCGATGTGGTCCCCGCCATCTGTCGAGGACAAAAAATGGCTGGTGGGAGAGGCGGAATTGCAGGTGCCCATCTTCTTTGAGGGTCCGGATGGGAAGCTCGGGATTCCTCTTGAAGCTGCCGCTTCTGGCCCGTGTGGTGGTCTCGCCAATGCACAAGAAATTGCGCGAGTTGGTCAGAGATCGATGTTAAATGTCCGAATCATGGTTAGTACCACTTCGCAGTCATTGACGTGGAAATTTGCTCACGGAATTCGTTCGAATACAAATACGTCTATATCATGTAGTGGGTGGGGTACAAACCGTTCAAGTGCCAGGTCCAAATTCAGGACGATGCGAGGGGACACCAGCCAGTCACCATCGCGAAGTTGGCACACCACATCGGGCGATCTGTAGACGCCTTTCTTCAGGTCAGAGCCACCTTGTAGAATAGAATACCTCGCGTGCTAATACATGTTTCTCCCCACTAGGTTGACCAACCGGACCCGGGTTCTCTTGACTGGCGATCCACACAGTGGAGGATTGGGCGAGGCGGGATCGAGCGAAGCAACATCGTGATCATTGGCGCGGTGGAGGTAGCTGCAGGCAGCTGGATGCCCATTTTGCAACTTACCCATTACATTTTTTAATCACTATTACCCTGTAGACCACCCTACGTATAATAAGTTGTATGCTCTGGCTATATAATTAGTGTTTACTGTCTGTCATACTGTATCATTAAGCACCTCATTCAGTGGACGCGCGGCCCGTTCAAACTTGACGCTTTGCTGTCTTTACTCTCCCTTATCCTTAGCTCTCGTCCTCATCTATCTCTCTGCATGGTCTGAACCTTTCTCTTCTCAAATTTAGGACAAACACACTCACAGTGAGAGCAGTTTCGCAACACTTACGACTCGGACAACACCGTTTTCTCGCCACAAGGCCGATTACACCAAGTAGAGTACGCGCTTGAGGCCGTCAAGCAGGGCTCAGCGGCGGTCGGCCTGCGCTCAAAAACTCATACCATCCTCCTCGCTCTCAAGGTTCGTGCCAGATCGATCCAATTCCCTGCCTCTCCCTGCCCGCAAGCAGCTGCACTAGCATCAGTAGCGTTAGCAGTGCGATGGCTTGGGGTTGGCCATCCGCCCCACGTGTCCTATCTTACTGTGTCGCTCACTTTGATCTTCTTCCGTTTCTGTGTCCAGCGTTCGAGCGGAGAGCTTGCCTCGTACCAACAGAAGATGTTCCGCATCGACGATCACGTCGGCATCGCGATCGCAGGTCTCACGTCCGATGCACGCGTTCTCAGGTCCGTCCCACCCATTTTCCTTCCTATAACGGAGCCCGAGGCTCAAGCATGAACTATCCTCCATCTCTATCTCTGCGTCTCTTCAGCAACTTTATGCGCCAGCAGGCCATGGCATCCAAGATGGTCTTCAACCGACCCGTCCCTGTGAACCGCCTCGTGTCCGCCATCGCAGACAGTGCGTCAACTCTCTATCTCTCCCTCTCGGATTGCTGACGCGCCTAAATATATCATTCCAGAGGCTCAAGTGAATACGCAGGAATATGGCCGGCGCCCGTACGGAGTCGGCTTCCTCGTCATCGGTCTGGACCACACCGGCCCACACTTATATGAGTTCTCGCCGAGCGGCACCTCCTACGAGTACTTCGCCGTCTCGATCGGTGCGCGTAGCCAAAGCGCCAAGACGTACCTCGAGAAGCACTTCGAGTCCTTCGCCGACTGTACCGTGTCTCTTTCCTTCCCTGTCGTTCCCATTTGGCTCATCAATTGTATATTGCGCGCGTTCGGTGATTCCCACACTCGGATCCCGACGGTTTCTACAGGCAGCCTAGAAGATCTTATCCGACACGGGCTGCATGCGCTCCGCGAAACTTTGCAGCAGGACAAGGAGCTTACAACGAATAACACCTCGATCGGCATCCTGGGCTCACGTAGCGTGCACGAACCCGCCGGAACGTCCGTCGATTTTCGTATTCTCGAGGGTCCTCCCATCGAGGCGTACCTGCAGACGATGCAGCCCAAAGAGACTCCCCCTCCTGCCTCCACCGCCGCCTCTGCTTCGGCATCTGGTTCCTCACCCCCAGGAGGCAGCGACGAGGACGTACAGATGTCAGAACAGTAGATGTTTTGTTTTTGTCTCACAAATCGAAGCAGGGAATGAGTTGTTTGTATTATTGCGTGTGCGTGCATAGCTTGAGTGGTGCTGATCTACGTGTGAACGGCGTATGTGCCTCCCCTTTCCCCCAGCACTCCCCCCTTCCCTCTGCCACTATGCTCCAAAGAGCAGAGACATAATAGATCATAAATTGATTTGGGGCTTTGTCCCCGTCATTGGCGTCACCCCTGTGCCCCGTGCCAAATTCGCTCGCCTCCACGCTCGTGCAGCAGCACCAGGTCGGCGCAGAGCGAGAAGGACGTGGAGGGCAGCTGTAAGCAG